>OY744526.1:29576545-29789045 GCA_963556195.1 Sepiola atlantica
CAGCGAGATGAGTGGAGAGAAAGAGAGGGAGATGGTGGAGAGAGATAGAAAGAATATGTTGTCCTTTTTCTGTCAAATTTCATTGGATAATGATGACGTCATAAGTCCTGCAAGACGGACAAGATAAAAGGCAACTAATTTTGCCGAAAAGAATACTGAGTACATAAGACATGATCGACTTACGTGCGACTCGAGTGAAAAGCGAATAAAGGTGGGTGGGGGCTCTTCCGTTTCTCAATGAACTTCTTTCTTTTTTTAATCATCATCAACAATATTTGAAAGTCTTACAAAAGCCGGCGATGCATAACTTGCCGAATAAATTATGGAATGGATGAAGTCGCGTATTTATTGTGATTATTTACGAAAAGTATGAACCCGTACTTCCTCCCTGCTATGAGTAAAAAAGGGGAGCTTGTGTTAAATTAATTATATACAATAAATCGTTTAAACTAAGTATTGCGCTTCGCCATTTAGTAACCCCAAAAATACATGATATCCATATTTAAAATGGAAGACTTACATCCAATCTGTTCCTAATTTTGCTGGACAAATGGTTGGACGATTCTACTGCTCCCAAAAAGTAACTGACACCTGATGCAGTCCTCTACCTATATAAGAGTCAAATACGTCCTAAGATGGAGTACTGCTGTCACATATGGGGAGACGCCGCTCGGAGTATTCTCCGTTCCCTTGACAGAGTTAAAAATCGACTCTGAAATCTAGTGGAGTTGATTTCTTGTTTCTTACAGCCCCTTTCTCACAGAAGAGACATTGATACTCTCTCTCTCTCTCTCTCTCTCTCTCTCTCTCTCTCTCTCTCTCTCTCTCTCTCTCTCGTGTGGAGAGGGAATTCGACCCTAATAATGACTTGACTTACTTGAATTATGTGCATACTTCAGAATGCTTCGCCACATACTTAAGAACAAAATTATGCCACTTATCACGGTCTTGAGGCAGTCTTTCAGATGTCAGAAGATTGTGTAGCTCCAACATAAGGAGTGGCTCTGCTTCTCTATAGAATCGTCATTTGAAATCCCGTATGTCGACCATGACGCGGTCAAAATGAAAGCCGCACTTTTAGGAATTGAGTGGGCACAGCTTTGCGCAAAGGCTAGTCTGTGTATACCAGTCGAGGATACGTCTTCGACAATTAGTCTGACAGAGTCTGGGCCATTTTGGAACTAGGTAACCTTTTTATGGTTCTGTGCAGTTCTAAAAGGTCTACTCTCCCAGGCTTTACCTTCTCGCGGGTTAAGGGGTTAATTTATTGCTAATCGCCTACCGGGGAATGCCAACGAGGCTGCTCATGCATTTCCTCGTGTGCGCTTGCTTTTTAATTCCAATCTTCTGACCTTGCGTCACATCTTCCCACACTGGAATTGAGGTAAATAGCAGTTTATTCAATCCTCGTTCGATGTAACAACGGATCGAATGCATATTTCTAGTAAATAGCCTTCAATAGTGAAGTGAAACGCATGAATTAGTTCGATAGCTCAAGGAGTTAGAACCTCACAGGGTGTCTGTCTGAGTTAAGAAAATAACTAACAGGAAAAATCAAGTTAAGTTCGGCAAAAATTACAAGTCATTTTCAAAATATTTTAGTGGAAACAACGGAGTTAAATTGCGTCAGAAAAAAATGTTTGCGAGAAAAAAATTCTTGGGATAAAAATTATAGAAAATGAGACGAAGTCCATTTCTAATACATAAAACAACTTTATTGAGTCTTCCTCGTTAGTACGGGAACAAAAAGGGAAAGGGTTAGTAGGTCCATAAGTATGGACAAAGGCAAAAGTAATGTCCATGAGTAGGGAAGGGAGAATAGTTCATCACATAAAATGTTTGTACACCGGCTACAGTGTCAGGACGTTTCCATGTGTGTATGTAAGTATGTGTGTCTGTACACCGGTGTAAAAGTCAGTTCACATGTAAGCAGTTATGTGTTTATGTGTTATATTAAGTCCACGTGTATGAGGCAGTAGCCATTTTGGCTTCTCGATACTTCGTGTCGAAGTGACCAGAACTAGGTAGCCCGGTGTAGTAGTCGTCTACATGTCGAGAGAGGCAAGAAAAAGAGAGAGTGAGTGGATATTAATTTCACGTGTATACGGCAGTAGCCATTTTGTCTTCTTGTCGAAGTCGAAACCAGGGCCAAAGGTCTGGAAAGATGTCTGTTGCGTCCCCAGAGAGGAGGACGTGTGTTTGGCAGTGCCAAAGAAGGAAAGAGAGACGAGAGGCTTCTCGTACCGAAGAAGAAAAAGATAAAGAGCAGATCGCCCTCAAGTATTTATATAGTTAGGCTAGCCATCCGAGATTCTCCTAAGAGAAGGCTTCTGATTGGTCGAGCCAAGGAGGAAGTAGATTGCTTGAATCAATCAGCGGGCATCTAAGAAGTCATCGATATTTAAACAATATGGCGGCTGTGTGCCGGCCCATAGAAATCTGCTACAAAATAATATGTGAGAAAAAAAGGTTTGCAAGAAAAACATGCTTAAGAGAAAAAAATGTGTGTGAGAAAAGAAAATGTTCGCGAGAAAAATATTTGCAAAAAAAAAAAAATGCTTGCGATCCCCAAAAAATTGTCTATGAAAAAAAAATATATTTGCAAGGAAAAAATCTTTGAGAGAAAAATAATCGTTGTGAGAAAAAAATATCCCGGAAGAACAAAATAAATTTATTGCCAACACGAGTTTTGGCAAGGCTTACTAAAGTTTTTGAAAATCTTGTTTTTGGGTGTTTCTATATACACACCACACGAAGGCATATATGGTGTAAGGCCAAGCTTAATGGAGTGCTTTTTATGCGAATTCTTAGTCGTTTTCATAAAATTGCATGTAATAGACTATCTGGTTATTTTGATTAAAAAAAACAAAACAATTGTTGTCGATAATAAAATTTCATTCAGCTATTTCTCTCCCAAAGTGATGAACCTTATGTGGTGTAATAATTAACAAGTGTCTGTTTACTTGACTCTCCATGGAGACAGAGTTAAACACTAGGTCGGTTTTTAATGTGGGTATAATCCAGCTCCCTCAAAAGGAGCACTCTGGATTGGGACAAAAGTAACAATTGTGTCAGTCTAGAAAGATTTCTCCTTCATTGACCGAGGACAGAAAAGATGAAATGTAGTATCAGAACAGATACTACACTTTGCCCCTAGCCAGAAGGTCAAGCGTGCCGTGTTTCTTAGACCGTAATTAGTGAATTTCTTTCTCTCTTTGTTGAGGCAGAATTAATGTTTTTATAAGCTACTCTAAAGCTTAGATAAATGACAAACTGATTAATGTTCTTCGACTTTGAAAACTGTCGATTCATCTTTTGTTTAAAAAAAATCGATAAATAAAAAAGAGTTTATTTATTTTGAAGAAAACATTTGCGCAAGTCTTTACAAGGCGTTTCTTTTTAAATCTTTGTTTTGTATTAACTTTCAAAGAATAGAAACTGTTCAAACAAAAGTGTTCCATAACGTGGTGCAACACAAAGTATTGGTCCACTTCAACTCGACACAGACAGCAAACGATTACGTCGAGGTCAAAGGTGACGAAATGAGCATCATTTGAATGAAGAGTCACTTGGTTGAAGATTGAGTCAGACTTACAAGGTCACCATTACTGGTCCAATCCACTCAGCTTGAAAAGTCGAACAGCTGGTCAGATGGAATTAAAACAAAAACAGCAACCGGCACAGTTTTGATTAGCTTTTAAAGCTATGTAAGTAACTAGCAGGGATACGTGGCGTTGCTCAGGAAAAATTACTTCATCTTCAGTTTCATTAAAAATTAAAATTCTAATTAATATTAAAATTACTTCACCAAACAGAAAATTACTTAGGTGAACAGAAAAAATTTTCACAACTTTAAATGAAAACATATAATCAATATTACTTTTTACCAAAATTAACGTCACTTTTCCAAGTCAAGGTTTTTTTACGGAAAGTTTGAATAAAAAATGCACGAATTTTAAATATTCAAGTGTGCGTGTGTGTATATATATATATATATATATATATATATATATATATATATATATATATATATATATATATATATATATATATATATATATATAAATGATAATTTATTTCATTTTGACTACAAAATTGATTTTGTTTCACGAGAGCAGTTTGAGGGACTCCCGATCTTCAGGTCACGAAATAAAATTAGGTAAGGTAATTTTATTTCGTGACCTGAAGATCGGGAGTCCCTCAAACTGCTCTCGTGAAACAAAATCAATTTTGTAGTCAAAATGAAATAAATTATCATTTATATTTCTGCTCTATATTTTTATTGAGCACTCTCGTAAACCCGGTTCAACTCCCCTGGATTTATACCCTGTGGATCTATACCATACTCGGATTATATATATATATATATATATATATATATATATATATATATATATATATATATATCTTTTCTCTATTTATTTTTTATTTGTTGACGTATAGATATACCAAATGTCCTTTGAATAAAATCTTTTTTCTAAAAGAACAAAATTTTCGGCCGTTTCTTTAGGCCTTCCTCAGTGTGTGTGTGTGTGTATATATATATATATATATATATATATATATATATATATATATATATATATATATATATATATATATATATATATATATATATAATATAATATAAAGATAATTATTTTATATTAGATCCTATCGTAATAGGGATATGCTCGATTGGGTAATTCTCATATCATATTATATTCCTTGTTTAAACACCTGATGATTATAATAAACTTGTACAGTCTGTAACTTTACATTTTTTTATTATTTCAACATTTCTAATATATATATATATATATATATATATATATATATATATATATATATAGGCAGAACATCGTTCATTTATCATCACTCAATTAATATGACCTTGTGTCAGACTAGGATAGATATATACACTGTGGGATAGCATCATATGCAACAGTTTAGTCAGGAGAGTTTACTTTAACAGCAACCTTGATGTTATCAGCTAGATATCTTAACGACTAAGCTATTTAGATATATGTTAATACTCTTAAAGTAACGCTTATAAATAGATGACTTTCAATATGCAACATGTGGGGAAAGGGCCCTTCGTTCTTTTAAGGGTGTAGCTAGAGACGCAGAACTACTTCCATTATGTTCATAGGCAAATTACACATGTGAATACACTTATATTTAATGTACACTCACGAGTCTGTCTTGCTATTAAGGGACAGACAGCCACAAAGGCAAACATGCGTTCTTCTTTATTATATACTAGCAAGGCTACCTGGCGTTGCCCGGGACCATAACAAACAAAATAGAAGAAATTAAATAGTGTGTGTAACGTCTTTATATTAAACTTTCTCTCTATCTTTCTCTCTTTCTCCCTCCCCTATTATTTTCTCCTCTCCCCAACCCTCGCTTTCTCCTCCATCCAGGCCATTCCTCTCTCCTGTTTTAATGTGTTGAAAAAAATAATATTGTAATTTGTTTATTAGAGCTATCCCTTTTAAATGTAAGACTTTAATCTTACATTTATTATTCCTGGACAACGCCGAGTAAGACAAAACACAATGAAATTCTTGATGCTGCCTGATTTCGTTCCCTCTATCCGCTTCCACAATAATATAAAGATAAATGATGTTGATAATGAAAATAGTCCAAAGGGATTTAAATGTAATACTGTAATTTACATTATTGCTCCCGGACAACTCCAAGTAGAACAAAAGATTATGTTATCCCCCCTCGCTTGCGAAATATAATATTGCAATGTTAATAATGACAATTTTAGAACAGAAAGAGATTTGCTAGGAAAATGAACGACAATAAAAATCACTGGCTGATCTATTATACTCCACAGACATGGACGCCATGACAATTATTTGTCAACGTTTTAGGTGATCAGATAACGATGCAGGAAGCCGCCTGAAGAGAAAGCGAATGTAGTCAGTTTCCGGTGGTAAACTGAGAGAAAATCCGACATATCCGATTTCCAATTGATAGTAAATATATTCAGGGGAAACTGGTTGTCGAAAGGTAGATTTGCGAGAGAGTTTGACAATAAATAATGGAAGAAGGATCTCGGTGTAGGACAAAGAAGGTTGTCACTGCAGCCGACACGACCGGAATACGATCAACAGATAGTGTTTCGATCCCTAGCCATGTTGGTATCACCCACGCGCACAAGTAACTTATCCCTACGACTTGTCTTGTGCTGTTTTGATCATAGGGCCACAATGTTTTATTGACCTTTTTAAGTTTTTTTTAGGGGGGGGGGGGGTTATTACATCTGTAGTCAATGTATATATAAGAAAGACAGACGCACAAAAAAACACATGAAAAAACTATATGACTCATGTCGAAACTTCTGTTTGTAAAATGTTTGTAAATGCCTATCCATATTTCAAAGCTAAAAGTTGAAACGGCTGATACCCGTATTCGAACCTGCAATATTATTTCCATTGCCCAATAACATTGTGAAAGATAGGACCTTATCAAAAGAAAGGAAGAATGACCAAGTACATGCATACAAAAAAATTATATTTATGGAGAAATTTAAGACAATAAGAAATGAAGTGTTTGTAAAAAATAAGAATTCAAAGAATCTGAAAATGTGATAAAAGAAAGGTGTTTTCTCAGGAAGGAGAACATGAGTAATCATATTTTTTTCGGCTAGCGCCGTGTGCATTTACGTGCATATAAATAGAATGTGTGTGTATATTAGCAAGTCTTTTATGTTTATGGGAGAGTGTATGTACGAACTGTATATATATATGCCTTCAGTGAGCAATGTGTGTGTGTGTGTGTGGGGGGGGGGGGTGCTTCGTTGGATGTACAGAATTTTGTGTTTCTCTCTTTATTTGTCAAGGGCCTTCGTCCCCCTTCTAACCAGGGACTAAACTGGATTGTGATGTACACACTATATTCTTTGAAATAACAGGTTAAAGAGAATGTAAAATGCTGTTTGTTTTTTTATAGTGCGCGTACAATTTGGGAACTGAATATTTCTTTTGCTGTAACACATCACGCAATAAGTTCTGATATATAGCTAGCCCCACTATTCGGTTGAACGTCCGTTTTACATGCGTGCTTGTGTTGGATGGATTTTACAAATTAACTTCCAAACTAACTTAGGTAACTTAAGTTTCTGATGGGAAAATTACTGTTCAAGCAAAGCAATGGCTTGATTGAGTGTTATTTGGACTCTGCTCTGTCCAAAACAACGGTTATGAGCTCGGATACTGAACTTAAACGTAGTCATACAGACACGAGTGATGCTGAATACTGAGATCCCCAAATTTGGAAGTGTTGTGGGGTACAAATCACCCCTATTGAAGAACTAATGGAAGCAACCATCTATAATAAATACCATGGTTGCAAAGACTCAAACAGAGGACATTCCTATTATGTGAGAGTCCACGTGTGGTATCTGTTCCGATGGATACTACACCCTATAGACCGGTGTTGTCTTGGCCTTCGGGGCATGATTCCGCCGGTCTATGGGTCTGTCCTGTGCAGTTCTAGGAGGTCCACCCTCCCAGGCTTTGCCTCTCCTCTTTGGGGAGGAGTAAGTTGATAGCTTACTGCCTGAGGCGCCCCTACCGGGGAATGCCGACGGGGCTGTCCAGGCAATTTTTAATGGCTAAAGCGCTCATGTTCTCGGGCGCTGGCTTTTCAAATCCCACTTTCCGACCTTGTGTCACATACTCCTATAGTGTGTAGGTGTTAAATATTGAGGACATTCCTATTCATGTTTTACCGCATGGTAGGAATCCGGTCATCTCCTACCACATTTAGTGGTGTTACTGTATTGCTATGAATAAATACATTGTATATTTTAATCTATCACAATTTGTGGTTGTTATCTTTGTGACCCCTAGCACGGGTCTACAACAGGAAGTAGTACCGGAAATATGCACATTTGTCACTAAGAAATCTGTGGTCAGCGGGGGCCATGTTTGCTCACAATCTATCAAAAACAAGAACGCGTTATATTTGAAGGAAGAAATCACCAAAAATGGCAACAAATGAAGAAAAAAGTGCTCTTTTACCAAGACAAAGCAGCACCATGTCACAAGTTTATCGCAACAATGGAAAAATAACATAAAGTGCACTTTGAATTGCTTCCACACCCACCCTATTTCCTAGAGCTGGCCCCCAGTGACTATCGGTTGTTTACAGACCTAAAAAAAAATGCTCCAGGACAAGAGATTTTGCTCCAATGAATAAGTGATATCGGAAACTGAGAAGTTTTTTTATGTCAAAGACAAAATAGTTCTAAAAATAAAAAGGGCATCTAATTATTAGAGAAGTGTTGGAATCAGTGAATCACCCTAGAAGAACGCTAAATAAATTGATAAATAAAGCCGAATGATGCCTAAAACTTGTTTTATTAGTTAAACCTTGGACTTATTGAGTGATGTGTTAATGGGTTGAAAGAAACTGTCGATTTGAACTTTTGTCCAATCAAGAGTCGATACCTTAAACAACATTGACTGCTGCTGCTACTTCGAACAACATAAGCAATACAGTGAGACATATATTAGCATATTTCAATGCTTTTTGATGCACTCGACACCATTTCCGATGTAAATGAAACATTCATGTTTAAATTTATAATTTTTGTAAAGCATTAAAAGAAGACCGGGGTGAAGTGGACCACAGGAGTGAAGTGGACCACAGGGGTGAAATGGGCCAAGTTTTCCCAGGCCACTGTATCATTATTTCTGCTCTGCACTCTAATGAATAAGAAAGTATGAATAATCAAGTTTTTCTTAGAATTAAGTGACCGGGGTGAACTGGGCCAAAGTGGACCATTTAACCCTGGTTTATGGGTCGGTCATAGAGAGAGAGAGAGAGATTTATTTTGAAGGAATATGTTTTATGAAAGAAAATGCTTTGGTGAGGAAAATTATAAGTAAATATATATTATTTTTTGGTAGGCATTTTACCATTCAGCGTTAAGTTCTAAATATTATATATCTAAACTATTTTTCTTTAGAAATAATACATAAAAAGTAAATTCTTAAGTTAACTGCACCAATAACTGGGGATCGAATGCGAAACCTCTCAGTATCCATTCTTTAACTCTATCTACTGAACCACATAGACAAAGCGTAAAATATGGTGAAAATTAATTTTCTGACAATGACTGCTCTGTTGTTGATGCTATATCCAGCAGCATTGATGATGCATTGCAAATTCATCCGTCAAACTCCATCTTTGGTTTTGGTGACTTCAATCCTCCCTAACCGCACATATCTAGCTGGTGAAATCTGTCTTAACTTTTCTCTGTCTCATGACTTGTCCCAAGTTTGTTTTAGAAACATTAACCAAACAAAATACTTTGATACTGCATTTTAAAACTGTGTTCTTTTATCTGACAGGGGCGCTATAGAAAATAGAAAAGGAATATTTATTTTGTTTAATGGCACAGATGGACCATAATACTCGGCTTTTGCATTAAAGCCATTAAATTAAAAAATAAATTAAATCAATAAATGAATGCTCAATGTGGGATAGTGTAATATCTGTTCTGTGGTCAGGAGACCATCCTCCTAGGCATTACCTCTGCCTTGTTCTAGGGGAATAGTAGCAGTATCTGTTCTCTGATCGTAATACCATCCTCCCAGGGATTTCCTCCTCGTTTTAGGTGGTGTAATGAAGCATCTGTTCGATTGTCATAATACAATCCTCCCAATGATTTCCTCCTCATTTTTTTTTTTTGGGGGGGGGGGGGTTATAGTGTAGTATCTGCTTGGTTAAAAGGTAGTTTAGAGTTCAGAACATAATGCGATAAAAATTGCGTATAGGCAATAAATGGTTAAAAGGTAGTTTAGAGTTTAAAACATGATGCATTAAAAATTGCGTATAGGCGATAAATATTGTTTCCTGTTGTTTTTCTTTAAAAAAATATCCAAATAGTCGTAAAAGAAGATTTAGTTTTTGATTGTATGAATGGAAGTCTGTAAAAAATGCGCAGATCGAACAAATACTGAAAAAACGAAAACATATGATCACCCTCTTACAAAAACGTGACCAGTTTACTGTCTTAGAATCAATATTTTTTTTAATTTTCAGGTATTATGTGTCCGAAAGAACGTCGGTGAAAGAGATACTAAATTTATGAGGCTTCGTCGAGTAGTTTTGGAGCCTTTTGCCTACATACATACATACATACATACATACATACATACATACATACATACATACATACATACATACATACATACATACTTATTTACACACAGATTTTTGCCCTTTATATATATAGACTAGAAGAATACCTGTCCCAGGACGAGTAAAATTAATTCCCCAAATATAACAGTTTTGCATCACTTTTATGTCCTCTTGCGAAGATTAAAATCAAGATATAATGATACTAAACCTTATATCTAGAATCCTTATTCTAATTTTGATCAAAATCAATTACAGCATTTTGATTCTAGAAAATGTCTCAAATTTAATGCTTAATGGGTTTTAAGAAGAACTTGAAATTCAGGGCATCTTGTTTAATTGGTGTCTAATGACTATGGGTCATATTTAATGCAAATCTGAAATATTTTAATTTTCAAATGGGAGAGTGTACCTATATTATGTCTCCCACAAAAAACTTTAAAATACTCCAAAGAAACTGAAATTGGGGTAATATTTATTAATTGATGTCTAATACCTATTGTTAAAATTTCACAAAAATCGGAGGTATCTGAATTTCTATGAAAGGCTCCCCCCTTTTACCCTCTTTGCATAAAACCAAATGAAACTAAATATAGCCCACATCTGGACTCCTTACGCCTAGCAACTGTGTTCCAAAATTCATCATGATCGGTTAATTAGCTTAAGAGTAAATCTTGTACCTACAAATATATAAACACATACACATACCTAACTTGAAGAAAATAACACACAAGTACAAATTGTTTTAAACAAAGGCCGCTTATGAAAAGAATAAATTATGATATACAAATAGATGGTGGCGGTGGGAAATTGAGTTAACAGTAGAGAGTATAGGGGGAAATGGTGGCGGTTAGAGTTATAAGATCATTAGGGAGAGGGAGTGAGCTAGTGTTAACTTGTAACTTATAACTCTAACCGCCACCATTCCCCTCTACATTCTTTATTGTTAACTCAATTTCCCACCGCCACCATCTATTTGTATCTCATAATTTATTATTTTTATTATAGAAGTGGTATTATTATAGGTGTCAATAAACACATCAAGGAATGGGATTTTATTATTTACGTTCTATGATGAATCTAAGAACAGAGTTTTTTTGGAAAAGGTCCTGTAGTTTGTGTATTTGGTCATTATTATCAGCTAAAATAAGAATACTATCGACAGAGCGTACGTAAATAGAGGGTTTTATAATGTTATTAAATATTTTGTTTTCTATGTTTGTCATATAGAATTCGCCAACGGTCGACCTGAGAACCAAACCCATTGAAACTCCGTCAATTTGGGTGTAAATGTTTCTCTTGAAGTCATAAGTAAAAAAGTTCAGTAAACTCACTATGTGTAGAAATCATACTTGGAACCCTAAACTTTGAACAGTATGATTTCTACACATAGTGAGTTTACGGAACTTTTTATTTGATTTGGTTTATTTATCGTTGTAATAATTAACATAAACATTGGATGCATTTTTCACTGCATCGATTGCGGACGCATCTCACGACTGGATAACTTATTCAATTTTTTCAATTTTCATTTTTGGACTGTCACTCATTACCTGGATCAATCTTCAGTCAACCTCCTGGATATCTTTCCTCAATATGTTTTTAAATTGTATGACTTGGATGGATTGCATAGATTTAACAAAAAAGTATGTTTTTGGGTTGATATATTTGATGTTATATACTTTTATGTATTTTTGTATATATTTTTATATATTTTCAAAGTGTAATTTTATTACATGCAGTAATGTCACTGCGGTAATGGTCCTCTGAGGAGAAGAATTATCTTTGAAAACTCATGAGTTAAGGACGTTAAGATACTTTGCTTGAACTTTGAATTCTAATAAAATTTGATTGGCACCTTATTTTATTAGTTCATTTTATATTATAATATTATGATATATATATATATATATATATATATATATATATATATATATATATATATATATATATATAGTGTTAGAGTGAAATAAATTCCAGAAGGAAATCCGAGTATGAGAGATCAATGTAATAAACAGAGCAAGAATAAAATAAAGTAACACGGTATAAATTATTTTATATATATATATATATATATATATATATATATATATATATATATATATATATATATATATATATATATATATATATAAATGTATGTATGAGAAAGACAAAAGGAAAAGCAATTAAACACAGGAACCTCTTCTGAAGACGTTCGTTGACCCAAACGAAACTGGTAAATCTCTTGTTTTAATTATTTCTTCCTGTGTTTAATTCTTTTTCTTTTTGTCTTTTTCATGTGTACTGTCTCCACGGCATTTCATTTTATGATATATTGTGAATTTTAATATATATATATGACATATACTCAGTATTACTGACAACATGCTCAGTGTTATCATGTCCTTTCACTGGAGTATGAGGGGTGTTGTGGTGGGTGTCTGATGGAGAGATTTCTGAACCATTTGATGTTTCCAATGGTACAAAGCAGGGTTGTGTCATTGATCCAGTTCCCTTTGCATTGTTTTTCTCGGTGATGCTCCAATATGCTTATGCTGATTCGACTAGTGGTGTTCAGTTCCAATTTCGCACAACTGGTGACCTCTTTAACGATCAGCGTTTCAGAGCGAGAACTCATGTGCGCTCAAGTGTCATACGTGAACTCTTGTTCGCAGACGATGCTGCTCTAATAACAACATCTTTTGGGGAGGTTCAGGAAATTGTGGATCGCGTCTTGGATGCTTGCAAGGCTTTTGGACTCACCATCTAGCATAACGAAGACTGAGGGTGTGCATCAGCCACCCCCCACCCCCCTACTCTCAAACAGCAAAAAACACCAATTCACAAATATTCCAATAACGGTAGATAGCGAAAGCCTGAAGTATGTGAAATCTTTCACATATTTGGGAAGTACTGTGAACTCTCATGCATCGCTTGATGATGAAATCATTAACTGTGTAGCCAAAGCGTCTAATGCTTTTGGTAAGCTTCGTCATCGCCTTTGGGGCGAAAGAGGTGCAAAACTAGACACCAAGATCCAGGTCTATAAGACTGTCATTCTTTCCGTCCTTTTGTACGGGTCTGAGACGTGGACTCCATATCGATCACAGATTAATCAACTCAGTGTCTTCCACAAACACTGTCTTTGCTCCATATGTGGATACACACTTGAAGATTAAATGCAAAATGTTGATCTCTGCGAGATGTGAGATTTGAGGTATTGAAACGTTCCTCATCCAGTCCCAGTAGAGATGGGCTGGTCATGTAGTAAGAATGGGTGATGAGCGAATACCAAAGATCCTTATGTATGGTAAACTGAAGGATGGGAGAAGGAGTAATGTAAGGCCTTGGCTTCGATACAGAAACAAGCTGAAGTCCAATCTTTCAGCTATTAAAATCCCTGTTGGAAGCTTTAAGAGCTTGGCACAAGACAGGAGCGAATGGAGAGCAGCCATCAGGAATGGAGTGGGGAGTTTTGAAGTGGATCGCATTGAGAGGTTGAGGAGGGCAAGATTAAGGACAAAGGTGCGCTCAACCGATTCACAGTTTGTTTGTTGCTCCATTTGTGGTCTCGTCTGCAGATTGCTCGCTAGACTGAAATCGCACAATCGCCATTAGCACTAAAAAAATAATAAATAAATAAAAAAGAAAAAAACTGATTTTGCTTTTTGACACTCATACGTCGAAATCGATGGGAGAGTCCATCATATATATATATATATATATATATATATATATATATATATACTGATGATTGCAGGGTGGTATGAAACACATGTGTATATGGGTCAATTTGATAATAATATTTATTTATAAATAATTATATATATATATTTTTTTTAACATAGTTCACCCCAAACAAGGCAGGCCGCCACTGTAGACGTAAGGGACTACTGAGAAAAAAAGAAGTGGGGGGAGAAGGGAAGGTTGGAGGGGGGTCAACCTAAATTGGGATATGTGCAGCGAGATGTCTGTTTACATTAGTTTTAAATTTCTGCATGTCAGTACTGTCGGGGAAACAGGGAGGGAGTTCCAGAGACCAGCAGCACGAGGAAAGAAGCTATTTGAGTAGAAGGCTCTCCGGCATCTGGGGACCTCCACAGTGAATGAATGAGATTTAGTTGATTGATTTATAAATTGTCACTTCCCTACACTCATGAGAGCCAAAAGCTGGAAACGACATCGTGTATAGGTAAAAATATAATGCAATATTTATTTATGAATATCATATATATATATATATATATATATATATATATAATTTAATATTTATAAATAAATATTAAATTATTTATAACCTACAGACTCTAGCGTTTCAAGCTTATTGCTCTCATCAGTGCAGGAAAGTATCACTTTCAAACGGTCGAGAGGCGCGAACCCGGTTCAGCCTAGAATCTGTAAGCAATCGCCCTATCCTCGCAGCCACCAGAAACTGTCCCGTGATTAAGATTCATATGTACCTAGAAATGGGCACAGACAGAAGACTAATCGAGAGGGTTCAACAACCGTATTCGGAACTTTGCATTAGAGCTCTTTGATAGTCTATTTTTAACATCCTCGAGAGTGCTCGACTTTAATTTCTGAAAGGGGCTTATTATAATATTTATAAATAAAGGCTGCCTGAAGATTCCCTCCGAGGATGAAATGCGGGAGCCTCTGTGTAGCTTAATTGCCATAAATATATTTTCATAGCTTACTACCTAGCTCTACTTACGTATCGAGCACTGTGGAAGTAAATACTGAAAATTGATACATAAAAAATTATATCCCCTTATGAAATTTTATGTGGATACATGAAATAGTAATATATATATATATATATATATATATATATATATATATATATATATATATGAAAAGAGTATGAAACGACTAAAACTCGATTTATAGCTAAAAAGTGCTCGATGTAAATTTTACAGATTGGGAGCATACTAAATTAAGGATTATTGAAAAATAAATTTAAAATATAAAAAACCGCTTCACCCAGTTTCGCGTTTCTACATTTTAGCAATTCTCAATCAAATGATTGGTTTTCCTAAAAAAAAAATAGTTTTTAGAAAAAGAAAACGTCTGGTAATTGTTGCTAAATGCAGAAACGTGTTCTACTGTTCTTATTTATTTTTTTATTTTGTAATTATTTGGTATTCCTTAGTTTTGTATAATGTGTGTGCGTGCGTGTGCGTGTGTGTGTGTGTGTGTGTGTGTGTGTGGCCGCATACATATTTGCGGTGCGTCATCGGAAGAAGCCATAACCGCACAGGATGGTCTAATTGCTCATCTCATTAAACTTCTCTGATCTAGAAAAATAATGTTTTCTTATTTTACTTGCTATATGAAACGATAACATTTATGAAAGAGCAAGGGATAGAGAGAGAGGCAGATAATGCGAGAGAGAGAGAAGGAGAGAGAGAGAGAGAGAGAGAGAGAGAGAGAGATTCACCTGATCGCAGTCTGACGCAGTCAAAAGAAAATGTCTTTTTGTTAGTTCGTTTCACTGACCATTAGCGAGTATTCCTCCCTGATGACGTCATCAACATCCTGGCCCCCCCACCCCCACCCCCACCCCCCAAAAAAAACTAAGCTATGTATCGGTAAACGTTGTTGGCCGACTTGACCGATCCGACTTTTTCAACAATTGGATTAATGCTACTCCCTTTTCGAATATGAATAAAAACGGAACAATAGCCTTTACCTAAATTTCCATCCTTTTTGTGTCTGGCCTCTCCCAAAATAAGACAATTGTTATGCGTCATAAAACGGTGAGCTACGCAGAAGTGTAGTTTGGATGATTTTTTTTATTTGAAGCCAAGAACGAACCTGAGTTGATGTTCCTATTTACTTGCCTCCCTCCCCACGAGGCAAAGTTAGACACAAGGTCGATTTTTAAGGGGGGGGGGGGGAGAGAACCCAGCTCTCCAAAAAGGGGCACTTTGGATTGGAACAAAAATTAAAATTGCCTCAATCTAGAAAGATTTCTCCTTCACTGACCGAGGACAGAATAGACTAAGTCTAGCATCAGAACAGATACTACACTTTGTTCCTAACCATAAGGACACAGTCGAGGATACATCCTCGACAATCAGTCAGTCAAAGTCTGGGCCATTTTCCACTTTGCTGTGTCGAGCTGATGTATGGTTCTCTGCAGTACTAGGAGGTCAACCTTCCCAGGCTTTACCTTCTCTCTTTGATAAGGAGTTAGTTTATTGCTAATCGCCTGAGGAATGCCGATGGGGCTGCTCAGGCATTTTTTTGTGGGCGTGAGTGCACATGCCTCTTGTGCATTGGCTTTTCAATCACTACCTTCCAGATCTTGTGTCACATCTTCCCAAGTTGGGAGGGAAGTAAGTACCAACGTTTTTTTTTTTAGTCCAGAAATGCGAAATGCATTAAAGAAATAGATCCGTTGAAAGCGTACGCTATTCAATCAGACCCCTTTTGAAAGATCATCTTATATTTGTGGTCAAACGTAAAACAATTGTTGGTGAACTTCTCTGGCAGAACATTGTTCATTTCCTATCACTCAATTAATATGACCTTGTGCCAGACTAGAGTAGATTCAAACTTACACGAGCTATGCTGTATTTTGGCTCGAAAAGAAAATGAAATTGTCAGACAAAAATATTCAAGTCTGATACGACTCATTTGAACCTCATGAGCAATTATTGTAATAAAACAGAATATCTTGGTCAGAGTTATGTAAGTAAACAAAAATATTTAAGTCAGTCATTTAGGTTTAGGGTTGTGTTTATACGTAATATAAACCTTTAAGACATGCATGGGCAACCATTTGTTCATGCGTGGGTCAGTTTAAGTTTTCTCAGCCTGGACACAGGCCAGAGCTCTAATTATAGACTATGCATATGTACTTAGCCTCTGTTTATGTCTGCCTCCCCGGAAAAAACGGAAAGAGATTCTGGTAAAAGAGACCAATTATTGGTTCTCTTTTTTGGGATTTAAAACCGATGGTACAGATGTTGTTCTGATCTTGTGTAATACATATATAAATAAATATTACACTATTTTTTTAATTTTCTTAATAATCGAGCACTCTGCTAGGGTTATCTCTCGCTAACCTTACATATATATATATATATATATATATATATATTATTATTTTCATTTTTCGTCTTCTTGTCTTATGCTGAGGTTGGACGTTTGTGAATGACTTCCAACTTCTTCTGTCGGGTTGGCATTTCGCTTGTGCCGCCCGCCAAGATCAGGTCGTCATCAATTGATCCCCTACATGTCATCCCTTAGGCCTACTACGTGGCTTTTGGGCATCAACATCAATATAGGACACACTTTGCAGCGTTTCAGATAACTGACTGTAGATGACATGACCGTAACATTTGAGACATCATTGTGCAACATACCTTGTCACGAAGGTCTCTCGAGTGAGACCGGCAATTTTCTCCATCGGGAAGCGCTGCAGCCAGGATCGTTTCATTTTGACATTTCGTCATCGACAACGTCTTGCAGCCATACAAGAGTATAGGTCAGACATGTGTTATATTCTGCCATTCTCGCATACAATGGGATCTCTGCGGTTTGTAAAATTGTTGACAGCTACCTGAAGACTCTTCATGTGGCAGATATATGCCGTTTTATAATTGTGTCACTTTGATCACTGGAATCGATTGTGTTACCTAGGTAAACACAATTGATTATATAATATATATTATATGTTAATCTTATGATTGTCAGTTACATCACCCCATGCGACACATCAGACAATGTCGACACAATTCGATGAGTCACACAGGGCGATGAAACTGGGTCATGGTAAATTACCAAGCCTCTTTCTGTAACAAAACAAGTCTATAGTGAAGCAAGAGTCATTATTTTATGAATATACCAGTTTATTCTGAAAGTGTGCTATTTTTTAACTTAATGGGGTAATTTGTCAAAAAAAAAAAAAAAAATATATATATATATAAAATATTTAAACAAAAAAAAAGATTCGGGTATTTCCCAAAATATCAACCAGAAGAAAAAAAGAGGGTGAATAAAAAAAATATTCAACAAATAACTGTCACCACAAGCATTAGAGTAGAAAGTTTTCCAGTATCTAGGGACCTCTAAAATGAAGAGGTGCGATTTTGCTGCTAGTTTGAGATATTTTCGCTGGGGAGGTGGTACAAGTGCAGTAAATTTATTTGAGCACAGTCTGTGAAAAACAAACAGTGATATATTCTCTCTCTTATCATCCCCTATTACCTTTCTGGATGTACTGTCTGTGATTATTGCCTTCTGAAGCTTTGTATCTAATATTTCGGGTAAGGGGATGAAATAAACCTAATGGATATGTAACAGCTTATGGAATCGGCTACGCAGTGTTCAATTCTATCAGATGTAGGTCATTTACGCATTAGTATAAAAAAATTGTCGATTTGCCGCAAAAAGGGACAAACAAAAGATGACGATATTTCAGAGATGGCGTCATTTTACAGGATTCAGATTACACGAGAAAAACATTATGAATACAAGCAACACAGAATCTTGCAATTCAAAACTTCAAAACATTCTCATGCAATTATTGACTACGGTTACATTAGAGTGCATAGGGCTCCCGGCTAAGTAACATGAGAGCGCCTAGTGAGAATCACAGCCGCTACTTTACACAGTGAAGTTGCTTTAAAGCTATAACGAGTTGGAATAATAATTATGGTTTTCGTCTGCAAAAATAGATTTTATGTGAAGATAAACTTTATGTGAAAGGAGGAAACCGACTATTCTGCTAAAACCGACATCGATTTATACTGTGTATCAGTATTATTTTGCCGGAATATAGTCAAATTTGGAATGTTTTTTTTTGTTTTTTTCAAGTATTAAATTAAACCTAAATTTTTACAGACAAAAGAAAAAGGCAATTCTAGTTTAAATTGTTTAGGTTTTACACAAGCACTGCGTTTAACGATTTTATTTTCAAATTAGGGGTATCTTTTACGACGCTCAGCAGAGGCGCGAACGGGGTCCAAAAAAAAAGAACGAGAAAGGGTTTAAAAACATAAATTTGCAACAAGTGAAGTTGACCTGCGACGAGAATAGATATTTTTCTACTTACCTATGTAATTTGTTTTTATTTTGACGTATTATAAATGGGTTTTTATTAGATGTAAAAAAAAAAAAGTTTGTTTTTTTTCAACTGGTTTTCACAAAATTCAATATGGCGGATTTACGTTTTTCTTACCAAATGCACCCCCCCCCCAAAAAAAAACGGCCATTTTTTTCCCCATGTTACCGGTGACAAAACTATTGATTTCTAATAAATAGCGGTTGTAACGGTCTAAAAATACAAACAAATGCCACAGGCAAGTTTGAAAATAACTTTTACAGCCTACAGTTACTTTTATTTGTTGTATATTTGTTTTTTTTTTTAGCGTTTTTACTCTGCTGAGCGTCGTAAAAGATACCCATCTAATAAAGTACCCGATTTTGAAAGTTACTGCGATATTGAATTTTCTTGCTCAGACGCCCCTATTCCGAAATCGTGATCAATTAGTACCAAACGGTCATAAAATTTTTTAAAAGTCAAAATATTTTTCTGGGAAATTTTTACTTGATTACTGAAAACGAAATAATTCGAAAAAATTTTGGTGAACAATCATTTATATCGCTTTGAAAACGTTAAACTTAAAACGTTTGACAGTTTGTTACAGTACGGTCACAAATTCGGAGTAGGGGCGTGAGCAAAAAATAAAATATATATATATTTCATAATACAAATGATATGTAAATAAACTAACGTAGAAAATAAAAAACACGGGAATGTAATGTAGCGTGTACCGACAGATTCAGCATCCCGCTTTTTGAACATTTCATACTTACAAAAGCTAAACGCAGAAATTCTATTTTTGGCGGATTATCAAAATTTGTGCATTTATTACGACAGCTAACAGAACGAAAAAGACGTGAAAAAGAAAATGAAATCAAAGGCAAAATAAGTTACTCTTCTACCTACCCGGATAAGTTTATTTTAAAGCGATTTTTAGTTTGATTTACAACTAGCGTCTCAAAAAACATCGCCATATTTTATCACGTAACGTCGAGACACTAGTTTTAAATCGAACTAAACATCGCTTTAAAATAAGTTAATACATATACTTATCCAGGTAGGTAGAAGAGTCCCATTTATTTGTTTCTTATTCCCCCTCCCCCTTTTCGTTCTGTTAACTGTCGTTATAAATGGCCTAAAAACTTATTTAAAACAATATTTTAATTTTTTCTAAAATAAATCCCATGCTATATAAAAACGTAAATCACGACACCAAATATAATCCAGGAACCTTATAGTCAACTTAAAAAGTCGTGGCATTTTAATTAAGAGGGTGAGAATATGAGAAAGCTGTGAGGCTATCAAACTCAAAACAAAAAGGACATCAAAATTGAGCATGTAATTGTATATTAGAAGTTACTTATGTAGACTTAAAAAAAAAAAAATGTAACCCTGTAGTGTAGGAATAAACGCAGAACACATCTGTGCATTTTAACACTTTCTGTACGAGTATGTGTAATTATATGAATGCCTACTAGGACGACAAATGTACAGGGGTTTGTCAGAGACTGACATGAGGATACTCTTTACCCTGACCAAATATAAAAAATAAAAATAAAATAAAATAAAATAAATTAAAAAAATGGTGCTATCTCCCGAATTGCGGACGGGGCATCCCCTCTATTAATAGAGGGCAGCTTCGATAATGAATTAGAAGTCGTTGACAATCAGGAAATGAATGATAAAAAATATGAATAAAAAAAATAAATACTGGCAGGCCAGCACCCATCAACCCGTTCATAAACCAGGCGGGAAAATGTAAGCAATGGTGTGAACCGTCCTGCCTCTGGAAATGGTGCTCCAGCCATGAGGCCAGGACCTCTCTCCATAAAAAAAACAAAACAGAAACAATCATAGACTGTTGCACAAATGGTGCTATTGTTTTGCTACCATTACTAAAAGTTTGAAAAGTGGAACAAAACATCTGAGATCCTAGTTGATAAGATTAAAAATAAAAAAAATCTACCCTCTCCGAAAATACATATTCACACACAATACATGCATACACAATATATAGATAATATATATACATGCATACACTAGAAGAATACCTGTCCTAAGACGGGTAAAATTGCTCGAATAGAACATTTGCACCGTTTTTTTTAAGTCTTTTTATGAAGATTAAAATATATAATGATACTAGAATCTTAATTCTAATTTTGATCAAAATATTCTAGTAAATATTATTGGTGTTTAACGATTATGAAACAAATTTAATGTAAATCTTAAATATTTGAATTTTCAAATGGGAGATTTTGCCAATATCATTGGCCCCTTAACATTTTTTTTTTTTTTACGAAACTCATTTGGTGAATATAATTTCACAAAAATCGAAAATATCTTAATCTCCATGAAGGGCTTCGATAAAAAGAAAAAAAGTATAGTCCACATTACTAGAAGCTGTCTTCAAGATTTATAATGGTCCGTTAATTTTAGACGTGAATGCTGTACGTACAAACATTTGTAATAATATATGCAAGAACATTTTTGTAATTTATTTTAGAGAAAAAAAAAGAAAAGTAAAATTCGTACCTTTTTTTTTTTGCGATTATGTGTGAACACCCAAGAAGGGGGGGGGGAAGCAGTTCCGTGTATAGATTTAATGTAAATTGATACCATTTACCATTTCTGGACCATTGTCGATTTTTAATGGCTGCTTTAAAGTTGCATTACTAAGTCATTGGTAAGATTGTAAAGGCACACGCGATCGGCTTAAAAGTTTTTAAGCGAGATTGTCTTTCTAAAAATTCTTCGTGTTTGGTGACCTAGTCATTTGTGTATTCATTTTTTTCATCGTCTATTGTAAACTTAGGAAGGAGGCAGATCTAAATTTTCTAGATTTCCTTTCTAACAAGAATTCAACTCTTATACAATTGTAGTGAGTGGGAAAATTAAAGTTGAGGGTATTTTATTTACATTATCTAAAAATGAAAAGGGGGTGACAAAAAAAAATATGCGACAAAAAAATGTTACGAAAGGTAACTCTTACTTACCTGGATAAGTTTTTGTTTAACTTATCTGAAATGTTTTTCAACCTTTTGTCTACTGGTAGCATATATCTTCGCACGATTTGTGCCATTTATTGGATGTGTTTCTACAAGTATTGTTTAATTTTCGAGCGATTATCAAGGCTATTTTTTTTCGTTATGACTTAGATATTAGATTTGTTGGAGAAAAGAAAATAAACGCTTTAAAATAAGTTAAGCCACAAACTTATACAGGTAGGTTTCAGTAACTTATCTTGCCTTAGGTAACATTTATTTTTGGCATGTTCTTTTGTTCCGTTAAATACAGTAAATTGGTTTAAAGCACAAATGAAAATTTACCTTTAATTAAAGCCAAATTATTGTCAGCTAAAAAAAAATTACTGAAGTGACAACAGTAAACATCAACCAATAAAATTGTTACCAATTCTCTATATGCCCACTTAAATTCGTAGTTTTAAGTGGATTTAGAAATTAAATCCATTAAAACACCTACGTTTTTTCGTAAAAAGACGATTTAAGATAGTAACTGATCGAAACTGTTTAATAAAAGTTATCTGGCTAAAATCTTACAATTAGAGATTGAAGACATTACAATATGAATTGTATAATTCAATCAAATTAAAAAAACCCAGACAACGCCGAGATAAAAAAAAAAAAAAAGCCAGCGTTTATTCAAAAATTCTTTTAAATTGAAAAAGTTCTGGCTTTTTTTTTATAGGCAAACGAATTAAGAAAAATGCAACTTTCAAAAATCCGCGTAAATAATTCATTTCAGATTAATATTCAAACAGTACACGCATAAGTTACAATAGATTTGTTTATACCGGCTAGAGATGAAGTCTATTTAGTGACTGTCCAGTTCGCGAGGGTAGGGCACAATTAAAGAACTAATTATCTGCCACATGGAGAAGTAATGACTGGGATAATAGGTTTCTAGGAGAAACTTATTCGATTGCCATAAATCAAATATGGAAAATGTTTTAGCACAAAATACTTCAGATTTACCATGTGAAAATGGAATTACATTTAAAGATACGAAGTAGTTTAATTGCGCGAAAAAAAAAAAAAAAAGCCGCCGGAACTTTAGATACCCACAGTTGACACCGCCCTAAAACTTTTCTACTAGATTTTTTTTTTTTTTTTTAACGGAAAATTTTAAAATTGTTAAGCAATCCACCCGAGTAAAAAAAAAATACTCACGGGTACTTATACACTTTTATAATCCGAAGTTCAAGGATGGACGTAGAGATGATCTATTAGCAATTACGTTATCAGGGGGAAAAGCTGGTGATTTAATAAAGGCATTCAGAAAAGTAAAACTTGGTTCAATTAAAAAAATATTCGTGGCCGATTGAATAAAGTTATTTTAACAAGTGAAAGCTTTAATAGCTGGCGAACGCGCTTTTATTGAAAAGACAATTAAAAAAAAAAAACTGCCCTTCGGCCAACATTCAATCTAAAACTAACAATTGACTATTTTTTTTAGACTAGACAATTTAACCATTCATAGACTTATAAATTCAAAAAGCAGGAACTTTGTACAACTCTTAAAAACTGACAAGACCATTTGATTTTATGGCTAAAATTAATTGTTGAAACAAGAAAAAATTCTCAATGCCTTTAAGTTTTAAACCACCGTGACAACGAAGATAAGTAGAGAAGCAAGAGAAAAGATTAAAGAATTAAAATCTAGCAAGGAAGCTTTAAATAAGACCGAGTCTCACTTAAAACTTCCTTAATGATTTTTATAAAGAAATTTTAGACAAGAGTTTATTTACAAAAAGTTTCGTAGGCTGTCAAAAGCAACCGGCTTCTTTATTGAGTTGAGGATTTACAAATCAAGACCACAATACACAATATCTATTCAGCAGATTTGAGAAAAATGGGAGACGAAAGGTGTTGTTGGCTGCCCTGAATAGTCACAGTAGCAGAAGGAGGTGGAGAGATTAGCAGATAGAATAGACTTGGAAAGGAAAAAAAATGGTTACAAGAGATCTTTTTTTTTTGAAAGAGGAGAAAAATAAAAATGGTCTGAAGAGAGAGAAAGACAGTTTTTAAACACTATCATAAAAAAAAAAATTTACAAAACAGACATTCCAACAGACCAAGCCAACAATTTGGGTAGATGGCATAAGATTTTTTATTTCAGTTTTTCCCCATCTAAATTTTTTTTTTTTAAATTTCCAAAACTTGCCCCCAACCCCCTTTCCCTACCAATTCTGAAGTGTATCATCATCATCATCAGAGTAGAGGAAAGATAGAAAGAGTCGACAGAGAGAAAGACAAAAGGATAGAAATGAGACCAGAAAAAAGAAATAGAAAAGACTGTCCAGTTTCGACCCCCCCCCCTCTTTAGTCCAGCTACTTATGCCACATCTTCCTCCTCTTCTTCCATATCAGCCTCCTCCTCGGCAGTAGCATCCTGATATTGCTGGTATTCAGAGATCAAATCGTTCATGTTGGACTCGGCCTCTGTGAATTCCATCTCGTCCATTCCCTCGCCGGTGTACCAATGCAAGAAAGCCTTACGCCGGAACATGGCGGTAAACTGCTCGGAGATGCGCTTGAACAATTCTTGGATGGCGGTGCTGTTGCCGACAAATGTGGCAGACATTTTTAATCCACGGGGAGGAATGTCACAGACGGCGGTCTTTACGTTGTTGGGAATCCATTCGACGAAATAGCTGCTGTTCTTGCTCTGAATGTTCAACATTTGTTCATCAACTTCCTTCATGGACATGCGTCCACGGAAGATGGTGGCGACGGTCAAGTAACGTCCGTGTCGGGGATCGCAAGCTGCCATCATGTTTTTGGCATCAAACATCTGTTGGGTGAGTTCGGGTACAGAGAGGGCTCTGTATTGTTGGCTTCCTCGGGAGGTGAGAGGGGCGAAACCTGGCATGAAGAAGTGAAGACGGGGGAATGGCACCATGTTGACGGCGAGTTTTCGCAAATCTGCGTTTAACTGTCCTGGGAACCGGAGACATGTGGTCACGCCGGACATGGTGGCGGAGACAAGGTGATTCAAATCACCATATGTTGGGGTGGTCAGCTTCAAGGTACGGAAGCAGATGTCGTAAAGGGCTTCATTGTCTATGCAATAAGTTTCATCTGTGTTCTCAACGAGCTGGTGGATAGAGAGTGTTGCGTTGTAGGGTTCGACCACAGTGTCGGAGACCTGAAAGGAAAAGATGAGAATATAGACAAACGGGAATCTGGAGAAAATCACAGGCTAATTTAATTAAGAAAAAAAAATTAAAACTGACAATTTACAGCCTTTGCTATAAAGTAGTTTTTTTTTGGTGAAGGTACAGAATAGTTAAAGACGGCCCTGCGTTTTGAATGGGTTTTTAAATAACGCTAGGACATTTTTGTAAACTATTCTCTACCTAAAAAAAAATTAAATATATAACAGCAAAAAGAATTAAATTTAACATCGGAAGAAAGTTGGACATGGGGGGGGGGGGGGCTTATATTATTTTCGTGATTAAACATAATATTTAGATATCGCTTTATCATTTCGAAACGTGTAAGTAAAAGCACAAGTCTTGCTAAGTGAGCGCTACTTTTATAGCAGTCGGCGTAGTGACGTAAGCAAAATGAGAAACTGAAGGCCGGGCGCGCCTTTTTTTTTTAGCAGTTTCTTTGTTTAAAAGGAGCGCCTAAAAAAGAAAAAAGTAGACTAAAAAAATAAAATGTATTAATTCCATTTAACAAAAACCCTTTCCTGATGTCAGTCTAAGCTGGAAGATGAATTTGAAAATAGCCATAAATGACAGTTAAAAACCAAAGCGCGCCTTTTTCTACTTTTTTAAATTCCGTTGCTGGAAATCTTAAGATAGTATAAGAGTGGGGGGGGGGGGGGAGCCCGTTATACGCTCAAGTTTTAGAGCTATCTTATTTATTAAGGAATATTTTAGCGGGTTAATTTAAGTTAATTAGGGTGGGGTAGGGGGGCTACGAGCTCAAGTAAGTCATTTGGGAGAGATTTTATGCTACAAATATATATATATAAAATTAAAAAAATGGTCGAAGATTTTTTTTTTTCTTAGCACGTTCAACATTTTAAAACCTAAGTACGGGGGGGGGGATGAATTTTATACTTACTTTTGGTGAGGGAACAACGGAGAAAGTGTTCATAATTCTGTCTGGGTATTCTTCACGGATTTTGCTGATGGCTAGGGTTCCCATACCAGAACCGGTACCACCACCCAAAGAGTGGGTGAGCTGGAAGCCTTGGAGACAGTCACAGCTTTCAGCTTCTTTGCGAATTACGTCCAACACAGAGTCGACAAGCTCTGCGCCTTCTGTGTAATGTCCTTTAGCCCAGTTGTTACCGGCGCCGCTCTGTCCAAATACGAAGTTGTCGGGTCTAAAGAGTTGGCCGAAGGGGCCTGATCGAACAGAGTCCATGGTACCTGGCTCCAAGTCGACGAGAACAGCGCGGGGAACATATTTGCCTCCGGTGGCTTCGTTGTAATATACATTGATTCTTTCGAGCTGGAGATCACTGTCACCGTGATAGGTTCCTGTTGGATCGATGCCGTGCTCGTCGGAAATAACCTCCCAGAATTTGGCTCCGATCTGGTTGCCGCACTGGCCGGTTTGTACATGAACAATTTCCCTCATAATTATTGGTAGTAGTCGTAACACACGCAACAACGATGTTAACAGTAGCTGGCCTACGAGGAGATTTAAAAATGGACGCACCGGCAAGGGTATTTATACTCGGCGGCAGTGCCCGTTAATACGAAAACGAGGCTATCTCATTTGCATACGGAAATTACCGATTTATATTAGTTAAGAATTTTTACATTTTTACTGAAACATAATCAAAACCTTTTCTAAGAACATATATATTTATTAAGTAAAATATAAAATAGTTTATTTTTAAATTTCGTAATATTTTTACAGCAACCGTGAAGCGTTATCACGTGGTACAAAATGGCTGCATAGAGTTTGGAAACTGTAGGTTTCTTTAACGAAATTTTATCCATTTGATGGCATTCCGTGTACAAAATCTCTCGTTGGAACAAGATATAGACAGAGAATAAATATTTAACTTTGGAGCTAAGGTAATTTTATTAAATCCATCTTATATTCGCTTATTTTCTTGTGAAAAAAGACGTTGCGTGGTGGATGCTTTATTTTTTTTTCCATTCAATTAAAAATGCCTGAACACGTGTTTTTTTTTTCTTTTTAGAAATATAAGACAATTATTGAATATTTATTATTATTTATTTCGCCAATTTATGTAGATTGATCGGTTTTATTGGTATTGTAATGCCGAGGTACCTGTCTGTATTTTGAAAACTATTTTTGTAGGTTAATGACCTCGACAATAATAACAAGGTCAGACGTAATCGCAGATTTTTAAATAAAAATAAACGAACGAATCTGATTTTTTAATATTTGTTTTCATTTTGTTGTTGTTGTTGATCAATTTGTTTTTGTTCCTCGTATTAAAATTGAGGCACTATGAAGTTTACGGACCCGGCTGAAATAATAACGTTATTTAGAAAGCCATTCATAACATGGAGAGGGGGGTCTCTATTAACTATTCTGTACTGTCACCTAATAAGCAAAAGCTACCGTAAAAATTAAATTTAACTTAAAAATCCTATCTAAAAATAAAAAAATAGCCCTGTCTGTAAACTGCATAAGCACCAAAATTGAATCAATATTTAAAAAATACAACTGCGTAAAAGTTTTTTTGTTGTTTTTTTTTTTTTACTACTCGGTTAGTCGAAAACTACTAAACGGTGTCGGTAAGTGACATGTCTTTCTTTCCCAGATAAAAAGAAAGATAAAGACAAAAACTATTAAATAAACAACTCTTCAAATAAAACAAAAATACCTAAAATAAAACTTTATAATTATAAGATATTGCAATTTCATCTAAATAAATTAAATAAGATGATAATTTTATGCTAGGTAAATTTGTTGGTTAGTTCTTATTTCAGTCACCTAAATTATTTAATGTTTTACTTAAAACAAACATTAAAGAGACTAGCTAAGGAAGAAGGATGACTCGAGTTCATAACCCTGTACTTTAACTGAGAAAATTATGAACTTGAGTTATTGTACTTCTAGCATCTTTCTAAACTTGTTTATAAAGATGTCGACTATATTTTTCCGGACAAGTTTTCATTTCGGTGTTTCACGTGCACGATTAAACTTGCAATGACTTAATGCATTTAATGTTATTTCTTTTTACTAAAACATGGTTTAAATAAAAATAAGTTAATTCAGGTGGCTACGGAAGAGCTTCGGCAACGTTGTTCACCTGGACTTCATGTGGCTACAAAGAATTAGTTGCACTGCAAGTTTCATCCTTCGAAGTTACATTGTACCAATAAACTGCCTCCTAGTAGGAATTCTCTTTCTTTATCCGTGGGATCATTCAACAATACCTTTCCCCGATGACACATATGCACTTCAGAAATGCAGGTAAACATCTCAGTTCTCGGCAAACACTCTGAAGTTCCTGCTGTCAAGTCATTCCATTATCAGTTAGGATTTGTTTGAACAAACCCCAATCAAAGAAAACAAGTTCAGACACTGAATCAGCGGCAGAATCCTCTCTTTGCAAGAATCGCCGAACGGCAAACCAGGTGGGCCCACAATTAATGAGGGTCAGGTAACAGGTGACTTCCATGCCCAACTTTTGTGATACATTTGAAGATTATATTTAGTGTGAGAGTGTTTGTTGTATTTGACTTTGGCAGTACACATCTGCAATGCAACCACAACTGCAGAACTCTAGTGACCCTTATTTGTTTTGATTCGACCTAACTAGCGTAAACATCCACCACTTGTGAGTATTCCCTGACCAGTTCTGAAAAGGTTTGCAGCCATGTTTTGATAAGCATTTCGCTGGCAGATTTTGTGCTCACCCTAACTTTGCCAGTCAGTGTGTTGGTCAACAAACACGCAGGGAGTCAGTTTTTAGATGGAGAAGCCTGGATTCCCAGTGTATAGCCAAATTCATACTTTTATGACTGCATTTAACTGTCTGAGATTGATGTGACTTTGTGTCAGACCTTAGCCACAGCCAGAAAGAGTCTTTGAACAAGCAGTCCAGTCGTCCGATCCTCTTGTCACCGTGCTTGCCCTTTGGTTGATGACACCAACTGCTACTCTGAGTCTGCTGCAGATAAGTAAATGTCCAATGCCATCCGATCCGAGTACCCGGGCTCTATTTTTTAATCACTCCAGAGGTTTGCTGGTCCAAAGCATGACAAGTGATCAGCAACACTGGTTGCAGATGCAACACTTTTATCTACATAAATATTGTCATCGTATGTTGAAGTCGCCTTCTTCGTTTTGTTGTCATGTGATAAGACTTTATTCACAATAGACCTTATTACTTCGGAAGCGATATTCAGACTAAATCCCAACCTTGTTGAGCAGTATCTTCTGCCATGGAAAACAATAGTCTCATAAGGTCAGAGTAACTCTTCGACTTGCACTTAGAGATAAGCAGCGTCACAACATTTGATCCTCGCCATCTTCATTGCCTAACTTTGTTGGCGTAAACATCAGCATCTGCTGTGTATATGTCGACATGAAGGTTGCCGGAGTGCACTTTGGATTTGTTCTGCTGAACGACGGTCATCAACAGAAGCACAACCGTCTTTTCCAAGCTTTGTTATAGCAAGTCAGTCATTCTTCATCCATTGCTCTACCTGTTTCTTGAACACTCTTTAGAATGTTGCTGGCATTGAATACTCTGTGACAGTTTAGTTTAGCAGCTCACTGGACACCTTGTCTTCCGCCCACTTCTATAATGTAGTCAATTCATTTTGTTGCTGATTGAACTCCACTCAAAAAATCCGCTCTTCGACAATGAGTGCTTGTATAGCTGTGCAAGTTGAAACTGGCTCACCCAGAAACTGAACTTCTTCTGACTTAGAAGAGATAAATACTCCAACAAGAACTTTTATTGCTCTATCCCAATCAAAAAGTCAAACTAAAAGAGGAGATTTGGAAGTCTATTGGGAGAAGAGTTTTTACTCTGACTCCAAGGGGACCGTTATAAGTAAATGTCACAGCTCACTCAACGTTTTCACTCCTTTTCTTTTCTTTCTCTCCGTTCTGCTCTTCACAGCCTCAAGTTTAGAAATGAATTGCAGATGACAAATGCGATTACGTGTTCCTTCTTTTATTGAGTTAAATCAGACATGAAAACCCAACTCCATCTGCATAACTACCCATGGATTTGCTGTTCCGAATGTTAAAATAAAAATGACTAAAATTAAGCTGTTTTTCTGTAATCCATCGGGCAGTGTTGGAATCCTCACTCGATCTACAATTCTTTTAAATTGCACGCCAGGCAAAGACTGGCTCTTTTATGACAGGTATGAGGCAAGTAGGGCCCACTTCCACCGTTCGATCCTGGTTCAGGATCATCAAGTTCGTCACACAAACCCAAGTGGATTCTTCACCATTACTGAAACTTCAATCAATGCCGCTTAGATGGGGAGTATCTACTCATTATAGTCATAATCAAATAAAATGATTGATCAGATAATGAGAAATTTCATGGGAAGCAAATGTTATTGTAAGAATATCATCATCATCATCATCAAGTTTATTTTTTTTATCACTCCTGAAAGGAGGAACCTTTCCCTGGTTTCTTTCCACCTTGTTTTATCCCTGGCTAGGCGTGGCCAAGTAAGACTTAGTTGGCCATCGAGGTCGTTTCTCCACTGGGTTTTTGACGTACGTCGAAGTCTTTTCTATTACCTCGGGGTCCATTCTGTCACTCTATATGTCCACCTGTTGTCTGTACATTTAGAAAGGTGACCTGCCCATCTATGTTTAGTCGTTCGTATGGTTGTAATGATGTCATTTACTCCAGTTTCTTTTTCTTTCACGTAAACCGATGCCGAGCATAATGCGTTCCATTTTGCATTGTGCCACAATTCGCTTTTCTATCGCTGCATTATTAAGTGCCCATGTTTCGCTATCATATGTCATAACAGGCATAATGTATTCATTGAACACTTTCTGCTTAATGTTCATAGTGAGAATATATAAGCCAGTAATAAAACTCTATATAGAACACTGTTCTTAATCCAAGGCAACAGTAGCTAGACATGAGAATTGGGATATAATATGAGCGGGGGGGCTAAATTAAGTTGTCTCCTTTCTTACACAATAGAACCAGTCGAGGATACGTCTTCGACAATCAGTCCAACAGAGACTGATCGATTTTGACGGATGTGGCTTTTTTTTCTGTCAGGCTGTTGTATTTGTTCTGTTCTCGCCTTGGGAAAGAGTTAGATTATAGCTAACTGCCTGAGGTGCCCTCATAGGAGAATGCTGATGGGGCTGCTTAGACAATTTTTAAATGGGCCAGACTACCATCTCTTGCGCACTGGTTTATTATCCCCATCTTCTGGTCTTGTGCCACATCTTCTCCTGATGGGACTAGATTGTCTAATAAAAGGGGCTGAATTATAAAAATAGGTTAAAATCTTTAGGTTTAACTACTTTAGAAGAAGAATGAGGAGGTTAGGGTTAATTGAAAATAATTAATGAGATTTCTAAATACAGAACAGATGTTTTAATCTCTTCTCGCATTGGAAATTATTTCAAAAACACAATTATATTTTTTTCTTTCGAATAGAACAAATTTCTTAATCAAGTTAAAATATAGGACTCGTGTAAATAATTTTAAGAATGAACTGAATTAATTTATATATAGTAAAATAATGAACTTAGAAAGACATTTTGGCGGTTTATCTGATGAAATATTTGAGAGATTTGGATCAGTACATTCCTAATATATATCTGAGAGATTGTAAATAATTGTGAGTGTGTCTAAATGCTGTTTTCTTATATACTTTATGTAATGGCCAAAGCCGATCCCTCAAAGTAAATGACAAAATTCCCTGTGCCGTACATGAAAGCCTCGAACAAAAAAGTGAGATGCAGTAAGGCTGATTGGATCAAGAGAAGAATAGGGACCCCAGATCATTAACACAAGACGCGGGACATATTTTAGAATCACCGGTTGACCTCGCAATACACGTGGTCTCTATTTACAAAACACTTGTAAATAGATCTTTTATAACATGTTAATATTTATTTTAAGGCAGAGAGTTCATAAATAAAACAAATAAATATTAACATGTTTTCTTTTAAAACATGTTTTTGTGTCACTATTTACAAAACAACTTTTCTTTTAACATGTATACGCTTTTTTAAAAATCGGCTGACTTGTAATCTGTCGTTTTGCAATAAACAAAACAATTTATCATTTTTTTTTTACTTTTATTTACTAAATAAAAAACAAATTTTAAACGCAATTCTATATTTTGTGTTGTGTATTTTAAGAAAAAGTGGATACTTTTTTTTCTTTTCGTAGGGAGGCGAGTAACTAGCGAAGTTTTATTTATTTGTTTATAATTGTTGCTTACAGAAAAAAAAAAGGAAAAAACTTCATAAATTTTAAATTGCTTCCGTTTAGAAACTGATTTTTGAAGTCTAACTCCGCCCTCGTGGGGAGGCAAAACGAAAGATTACAAGTCAGCCGATTTTTTCAAAAGCGTATATATTTCGTTTATTTATTAAAATAACTTGCGTAATCATCCGTTTTGCCTCCTCAGGCTAGGAGCAATGTGTAGTATGGAAAAATCCTTCTAAACTGAGGTAAGATCCAGAGTGCCCCTTTTTGGGAAGCTTGATTTTTCCCTACAAAACGAAAGATTACTTAAGTACGGTGATAAATATTTCATACCCCCCCCCCCCCATTTCTGCCCTCGTGAAGTTTTTTCCTTTTTTTTCTGTAAGCAACAATTATAAACAAATGAATAAAACTTCGCTAGTTACTCGCCTCCCTATGAAAAGAAAAAAAAGTATCCACTTTTTCTTAAAATACACAACACGAAATATAGAATTGCGTTTAAAATTTGTTTTTTATTTAGTAAATAAAAGTAAAAAAAAAATGATAAATTGTTTTGTTTATTGCAAAACGACAGATTACAAGTCAGCCGATTTTTAAAAAAGCGTATACATGTTAAAAGAAAAGTTGTTTTGTAAATAGTGACACAAAAACATGTTTTAAAAGAAAACATGTTAATATTTATTTGTTTTATTTATGAACTCTCTGCCTTAAAATAAATATTAACATGTTATAAAAGATCTATTTACAAGTGTTTTGTAAATAGAGACCACGTGTATTGCGAGGTCAACCGGTGATTCTAAAATATGTCCCGCGTCTTGTGTTAATGATCTGGGGTCCCTATTCTTCTCTTGATCCGGCTGATTCAAACTGTCGACCTAAGGGTTACAAATGATTCGTCGTCATTTGTAGCTTCATATAAAGTTGATTATTTGCTTGTTCAGGAGAATAAAAACTCAGAATCTAATTTCCACATCATTTGGTTGAGAGAGAGATTTAGCGATAACAGGTGTTTGCTTTGAGGCTGTGTCGTTTGGAGACATGCAGCTTTTGGCCGTTGGATAACTAAACCTATTTCACTTCGGTACCATGAAGTGAAAATCCAAAAATCAGAGCACAAGAAGTATCTTGTTCAAACTTCTCACTACAATTTAATAACACTAAATGCATGCTAAGATATAATTTAGTTCTGGGATTGAGTTATGTTTGAAAAAAAAATTCTGTTTTAATTGTTCTAATCAGCTGTAATTTATAATTCATGTATATTTCTCGAACAACTTACACAGCTATCTATCTATTTTTCCGACCCACTACTTCTATATTGATTTAACCACTCTCTAATATTTCTTAATGTCTCTGAGCATTTAGAGTGACTTTCTCTTTCACGCTAATTTACATACATGTTTGTACAACCTATAAACGTGCATCTAAATTAGACAGCAAAATAATAGGTCACTTTTTTTCGTCCATCTTATCCATAGATAAAAACAAATTTGATAATCTTTTTATATTCTTCCATTTCAGAACCATTTAAAATATTTAATAGCGGTAAAGTGCAACGGATAGCTGTTTCTGTATATGATAGGTGGGTGTGAGAGCTGGAGACCATGAATGACTGGGAAGCACCAGAATATCGGAAGAGAGTGATGTGCATCATAATGATTCACGCCGGATTAAAAAATTTGGAAATCTTAGATACAGCTCAGTGGCCCTTGAATACTTTGAAGGCTCCATGTCACACCTCTGGAAAAAGCCAGAAATGGCTGTCTGAGAACTTCTATGACTTCACCAGTTTCAACATCTGCACCCCCCACGCACACACATAATTTGCCTGATTGCGACCCCATGAACTATTATGTGTGGAGCACAGTTTGAAAAGACACAAACCGTAATGCCTCAACACCAAGGATGAGCTGATCGCTAAGATCAAACTGGTGTTTAGGCGTCTTTTGAAGGACACCGTGAAGGCAGCGTGTTCCAGATTTAGGTCCTACGTGAAGGCAGCGTGTTCCAGATTTAGGTCCTACGTGAAGGCAGCGTGTTCCAGATTTAGGTCCTACGTGAAGGCAGCGTGTTCCAGATTTAGGTCCTACGTGAAGGCAGCGTGTTCCAGGTTTAGGTCCTACCTGGAGGCTTCAGTGGAGGTTCAGGGCGCCTTCTTTGAGTGAGCTGTATTTGACAAAAGATCCTCTAAGAGATGCACTTAGAATTATCAGAATACATCAATTATTGGCCAAGATATGACGTTTTTTTCTTTCCTTTCTAAAAAGGGTCAAATTTCTCTTGAAATCCTGTATTGAAGTAAAGAGATTTATTATTTTATGCAAGAATTTCTTAATCGATAAATTCCACTTTATGAATTTTCGAATGAAATCAAAGTGGAACAAATAATGATGGTAGTTGTGACCCAATAGATCACTGGTAGTCTTGTATATGTGTCTATTTATATAAACGTTGTGTGTGTTTATATATTTTTATGCATATAGAACTCACTCCTAAACTAATTAACCGATCATTATGAATTTTGGAATACAGCTGTTAAGCATAAGGGTGAGTAATTGTGGGCTATATTTAGTTTAATTTAGTTTTAAGCAAAGAGGGCAAAGGGAATGTGGAAGCCCTTCATGAAAATTCAAATACCTCTGATTTTTGTGAAATTTTAACAATAGGTATTAGACATCAATCAATAAATATTCCCCAAATTTCAGTTTATTTGTGATATTTTAATGGGTTTTAGGAAGCGGGGCATAATATGAACACAAACTGCCATTTGAAAATTCAAATATTTCAGATTTGAATTAGATCCATAGACGCCAATTAAGATTCCCTGAATTTCAATCTCTTCTTAAGCCCCCTTAAGCTTAAGCCTTAAATTTTAGACATTTTCTAAAATCATGTAATGTATTTTGATTAAAATTTGAATAAGGATTCTAGACGTATAGTTTAGTAGCATTATATGTTGATTTTAATCTTTGTCAGGGGACATGAAAGTGATGCAAAACTGTTCTGTTTGAGGAATTCATTTTACCTGTCCTGGAATGGTTATTCTTTTTTTTTTCTTTATCAACAATTTTATGTTTTTAATGGACAATAAAAAATTTGTATAAATTTTACAATTAATTTGACTTATTTTTAAAAGTTGATAAAAAAAATATTTTAACTTAAAACTAAATATTAATTTTTATTTTATTCCAAACTAGCAGTTTTGCCCACTAGCTATCATTTATGTAATTTAATTTCTATTCATTACTGAAATCATTGAAACAAAACTAATCGATAAAAAAAAAAAAAGACAAAATGGTACTTCTTCAATTTACGGACCATGCTGAAATAATAACGTTAGAAAGTCATTCTTAACATGGAGGGGGGGGGGGGGGGGCTCTGTTAACTATTCTGTACTTTCACATAAAAATTTAATCAACAAAAGATACCATAAAAATTGAATTTAACTTGAAAATCATATCTAAAAAAAATAGTATGGTCTGTAAACTGCAGAAGTACCGACAAAACTAATTGATAAGAAAAAAAAAGACAAAACTCTCTTTCTCTCTCTCCATTCTGTTTTAATAATAATAATAATAATAATAATAACAAAGGAATATTTTTGTGTCTATATTAAAAGTGAAAGAAATTCTTTTTATTATTATCAGATATTATTGAGATTAAGCCTCTCCTCCTTTGCTCATAAAATTTAAATTTGCATACATGATTATTGTTTCCTTTCTTTTTTATTATTATCACTTATTCTTAAGATTAAGCATTTCCTCCTTGCTCATATAAATTTAATTTGCATATGTGATTATTGAAGCGAGCCGGACACATACGTTCACTTTTATTATATAGATATCAGTTGTCTTCAGTAATGAAATGTTGCATATGGCAAAAAACACACACTGGCTGTGTGGGTTCAATTTCTTTTCACATCATTGAGCCACTGCTGTGGAACTTTTGTCAGTGAGTCTGCTCGGTTTTGGTCAGATCTTACTAGTGCTACTTCAACCGAAATATTGTACTCTTTCAAAAGTGAAATTATTGTGTCCAGTCTTTGCCTTATGAGCATCACACTTGCGGTCTTGGTGCTCAAACGAGACTTTCCCGTGAGGGCATTGGTCAGCCAGTGATACACACAAAGGGAGTCCGTTTTTTATGTGTAACACATTGGCTTTCCATTTAAGGGCGAAATTTAGTCCTTTTCGCACGGCATCCAGCTCTGCCACGTTTATATGTTGGGTATCCTTTGTATCTTTTGTTGGTGGCAACCAGCATGCATCCTCAATGATGGCTCCATTGGCATCACGAGCCATACACACAGCTAGCGAACTTGTGCTCACACACAACTTTCCTTGATGGGATCTGATCGATGTACCCTGACAAGTGTGTCTGCTATCATACACTTCAGAGGAGCATCGCTAACTTTGTCATCCCAGTCCTGTGTGACAGTTGGAGCACGACGTTTGATAAAGTCTGTCGTCACTCAAAGCCATCCACACGGCAAAAGTGCCCCTCCAGTTTGCCACACATGGAGAAAATACATCTTCGTATCATAGTCATAGGACCATCTACAGTACTACTTCCTTGCTGCCATCACAGTCAACCATGCTCCTCCCTTTTCAGCTTTTCTGAATCCTTACTCGTGAGTCCAATACAGGTCCAGATGCTTCCTCACGGATTCTGCCGACGCCATGTCCTCATTGATATATATGTCATCCGTATACGCAGACGTTACTCTCCTTATCTTCACAGCCTCGAGCACAGCCCCTGCATTACCAGAGGCGCCATATTTAAGCCAAACCCTAACCTAGTTAGACAATATCTTTGTCCTTTAAATATCATTGTTTGGTAATGCCAGAGGGATCTTTCAATTGGTGTAGAATGGATACATTTTTTCTTGCTGTCTTCATTATCGCATTTTCTCTGCGCAGACATCTGCATCACCAGTGAATGCATCAACATAGGTGTTTAATTCACGATAGTCCATTACAGGGTGCACCTTATTTTTATTGGCCTGCAGTACGGTCATTAGTGATATTAGTCCCTTGAGTCGGCCAAACTCTTCCTCGTTATATAGCAGCAACCAACCGTTGTTTATCCAGGTCTGCAACTCACTTTCATAATCCTTCCTTAAATTCATTAGACATCGAATATTCGAGTATCTGAGTTTCCAGTTTTTCTGATGCACGATCCGCTGACCATTTCCATGCTGCAACCCACACTCCCTTCCGCTCATCAAATTTTGCAACAAAATCAGCTTCATTAATATACAGCGCTGCACAGATGGGTTGTCTTCCCAAACTCAACACTTTCAGACTGCGTGATGCAAACACCACCGAATGCCTTAATGGCATTGATGCCAAGTAGCATATCAAAACCAAGAGGTTTCCCATGCATAACCACCACATTGATGGTGGCAACGTTTCGAGTCTCTGTATGAATCCTAATCGTGTCATCTCTGCAGCAGGCCTGCGTAATGCCAGTCAATGTAGTTACCGCTATCTTCTGCTGTGACCATGATTGACATAGCTTTGCGCTCAAAATGGAATGTGAGCACCCAGTGTCGAGGAGAGTCAAGCATGGTGCATAGACTGTAATGTTCAGTTCACATTCTGATTGGGGAAAAGACTGCACAGTGCGCCCAGAATGTCAAATATGGGAATAAATTCAATATCTTGACTAAAAATGATCGTCTGATAGTGGTTGATAGCTCGTTAGAAGTGGAATGGGATTCTCTTGGTGATAGACAAAGAAAAATTCAAAAAATTTCAATTTTTTGGCATCTGGACCCATATTACCATATTTGGGCATATCGGGCCAAAATCACTGTTTTGGGCATATTCAGGCTAAAAATTATCGCCTGACAGTGGTTGAGCGCTCGTTAGAAGCGGAATGGAACTGTCTTTGTGATAGAAAAATAAACAAATTAAAAAATCTCAATTTTTCGGGGCCTTGGCCCAAATTACCATATTTTGGCATTTTGAACCAAAAATACCTGTTTTGACAATCTAGATAAAATGATCTTCTGATAGTGGTTGAGGGCTTGCTGGAAGCATATTGGCAAGTCGCTTCTGGTGGAAAAAAAACAAACAGGCACAAATTACCATATTTGGTCATTTTGGGCCAAATACACCTTTTTGGACTTATCTAGACATAAAATGATTTTTCCGACACTGCTTGATGGCTCCTTGGAAACATATCAGCAAGTCGCTTCTAGTAAAATGACAAAATTCAAAAATCAATTGGTGTATCAAATATAGAGAATGTATAAAGTTAAAATATTAACTGACAAGGTTCATATAAAATTGGAATGTGGGCATACTATAGGCATTGCATTATAATGGTTTCATTATCTGGTTGTTGCTGAAATGAAACACAAACTGTTTTGTTGAAGTAATGACATCATCCTTTTATCAATTATTATAGTGGACATTGTATGCAAAACAGAATGGTGGATGGCAAAATGGTCTCACTTCTTCAAGGAGATAGTGGAGCCTTCTGTCACCTTTGTTGTGCTACACGTCAATCTGCCAACGACCCTACTGTAATCGAGAATGGCTTCGAGATTACAAAAGACTATGCTTCCACTCACAAAGCATAGGATCAGCTCGTAGCGAATGAGATAGTCTACACCAGTCAGGAAAGACAAGGGCAGTGTCATAACAACATAGTGAAGGCAGACTTGCATTGTTGCTCTGTTCTTCACTTCAAATTGCGTTCATTGGACTTTGCTCAGAAGATACTGTATTGTTTGTTCTGTGGACAGAAAGACTGGAGGGAGGATGGAATAACTTTGTATATGATGCGGATCCTCAACAATGCAAAAAATCCGAAAAAGCACCGGTATGTTAATGGATTCACCATGTGCAAATGGAGGAAATACAAACAATGGTCCGTTTTGCAACAGATTTTTCAGCCTTCAAAATCGCTTTCATGTATGTTCTCTCATCCGTAACAGGGTCGATCGCGAGTAGCACCAACATCATCCTGACTATCACCCAGTCTGTCACAAACAAACGTGTGCATGGGGAAGCATTGAAAACCTTGGGCATCGAGATAATGCTTCATCTTAGAACTGCCTTTTTAGATGAGAAGGGTAAACCATGGATTATGATAATCCTGAGCTACCACCAAATGTGTGCCCATAGTTGGGAGATGTTCAAGTGGAATGACAGTTACTCAATAGCAAAATGGAGTGAGAGTCCAGTAGAGTCTTGGAACAAGCATGTTCGGTCTTTCCAAAGTGGTCCAGCTGCACGGTCTCGGCAACTGTCTATCAAAGACAATATTCATGATATACTTCGACGAATGTTAATGTCGCACCCTGAAATTGCTTCACGACGCTACCGACCTCACTGTAATATTTGTGGTCAAACTGGACACACAGCAAGGTCAAGCAGACATATCAAGGCGACTGCTTCAACTATGGAACAAGCTCAAATAGATTCATTGTATTATTGACAAGTTTACTTTTGTTTGTTCATTCATTGAACATTTTCAGTGAAATTTTATTTAAATACTGGAAATTTTCCATTTTCCTTGAAAAATACAATTTATTTTAGAACAAATACTGTGTTTGACCCCTTAATACCTTTTGATTGGTCTCTTTTTAATGATAATATGTATAAAATCTATTTTGTAGTACACCAGGTTTTCAAAAATTATCATTTTTCTGAAAAATTTTGGGAAAATTGACGGGAATTATGTGTTCTGAATAACTCACCCCTACTCGACTTCAAGTTAAGTCTTTCAAAATTGAATGCAATTAAAGGCTTTTCCTTTCTACATATTCAGAAAGGGGATAAAAAATGCTTTCATATAGATGGAAACAGAATTTTTCCAGCTTGTTTCTGAAAAAAATGTTGAAGGTTTGAAAATTGACCATTTTCGACAAAATTTTACTTAAATACCAGAAAAAAGATTAACTGACCAGTTTACAAAAAAAGGCCGACTTTAAGTTGCTCTCAAATTTCAACCGTTTAATATTTTAACCTCTGGTTTTTTGCATTGTACTCCCTGGACTTTGTAGTTTGGGAAAACATAAGAAAATAGTATTTTATTGAACATACCAAAATTAATAAATTCCCAGTCTGGGCACACTGGACTGGTGCTGATGTCTTGTCCCCAACTACGTTTCCCAGACAATCTCTGACCAGATGAACGACCAGTCTTGTTGCATTGATAACAGCGTTGACGGGTGGTCTCCCTCCTCTGTACATAGTCTCTTGTGAAATGATTAGGGCGATTGCATGGCCACAGGTGGTTGAGTGATTCTAGCATGCTGTGCTGCAGCCATGACTGGTTCTTCCACTTCAACATTCTCTTTCATCAACGCTTGAGAAAACAGCTCTTTTACGGTCAGATTATCCACTCTTTTCACAGGGTCAGGAAGCTCCTGTACAAACACATACACCATCACATGATCTGGTATTCCTGCAAATAGGACTGACAGTTTCCGTAAATCTGCCAATCGGTCATGCCCGTATACAACACACGTGCCTCGAATTTCTCATATGCTCTAAATCTGTCATCGGCAAAGGCAGTAAATAGTGTTTCTTAAATTTGTGCTGCATTGGATTACTCTTCTTTAGTCAATTGTTGGCACCTCCCCCACCCCCACCCTAAGTTAGCCAAAGTGGGATTACATGATCAAGCCGCTTCACTCCAGATAAGTCACACACATATTCCACTTTCTTAATCCATTCAACAGCTGCTCCAGTCCCATCAAACTCAGCAATGATTTTTAATTCGAAACGGCTGTCCATTTTAGGTCGAAATAGCTTCTTGTGGTCTAAACGTTAAAAAAACCAAGGTTTCAAAGATATTCCAACAGATTTCCAGCGCCAGCACCACTGCTTTTTCTCTGTTCTCTCTGAAAATCAACACCCCCACCTTCCATTTTAGTCTTTCTATTTACCTCAGCTGATTCCCACATATGCTAATTAGTTGCAACTACAAAAGTCTACATCTGCAAAGAGAAGCCCTCTCCCACTCTGGCGGATGGACAGTCACAACATGCGAAGCATCGCATTCTCTTCTCAGCTGGTAGGTGTTCCTCTTTATTGTGACAGCCTTAAATTCTAGAAGCGCATTCAGAATCACATTCCAATCTTAATGTATCCGCCAACTTTTGTAACTCCCAGTTCTCGTCATTGTAATAGTTATTACGAATTATCATTATTATTATAACTATTAGAATTAGTATTATTATTAGAGGTAATCTTCCTACACCATGACTCTAATAATAGGATGTGTTCAAAATTTCATAATAGTTTCTGAGTTCAATACAAGGCACCTGAAGAAGGCCGAAGGGATAAACATCCAAAACGTTGTGATAACAGTTACCAAGATGAAGAAACCAGTCTGAAAAACTATAAATGATAATGTAAGAAAAAGTTATAAATTTAAGGTTTTTATTGAAGGCACAACAGAAAAAATTACATTTCCATAATGAAAGATGATCTCTTTACATAATAAGGGATATGAGTTCTCCGCTATTTTTTTTTTTTTAATCCAGAAAAAGCGGATTTCCGTTTAAATCGCTGGACTCTCTCATGGATGCGAGTTCTCAGCTTTTTTTTTTTAAAAATCTAAATCCACTTTTTTTTTTCTTTTTTTTTTTAAAATAAGAAAAAGCTGATTTTCTTTCTTATGACAGTTCTCTCTGAAAACTGAAAATGTTAATTTGTCCGTGAGGGCTAAGACTTCAAGCAATACATGATGGGAGTAGGGAAGTTAGATGACTTTTGTTTCATCAAAGAATGACTTCCTGTTCCTTCCCCCACATACACACAGTGTCTTTCTTTTCATTTTGATTTTCTTAGTTTAAACTGATTGAAATTGTTCAGGTGGAGAAATTACTCTCGATTTCAGCGGTTTTTGTCATTGGCTACTCGCATCCCTACATTATGTAGAGTAGCTACTTAAACTGAATAAAATGGAGAATAAAGTTCAATATGAGGTGGAACCATTGTGTATCAAAGTTAGTTTACTAAGTTAGAGATCATCACCTTTTGTTTTAAGATATGTTGAATGTTCCTATGTTAGAAGTATTAATGAATATATGTTAAGTCCTGTCTTGGGAATGTAACATCATCCTCATGTTTGGTTTAAAGTCCATTTTACATGCTAGCATGCGTTGGACAGCTTTTAGATATTGACTTCCAAACTAACCTATCTCTGGGCAGGTCTTTATTTCTCCCTCTTTCTTTCAAGTCCATCCTTATCACTTTCTCCCATATTTTCCTTGGCTTCCCTGCTACCTCAACTCTTCTACATGTTTCACAAAAATGGATCGGGCAAAATGTGGGAGTCTATATTATGAGGCAAAATAAAGAGAGACCATCGATTTATGGAAATTATCTCATCTTCAAAAAATCATTAATTAGATAGAATAAAACATTGATGTTTTTTAGTAAAAGTTTAGTACAGGTACAACACCGATATTCCGGCAACTGATGGTCCAGCACCCCTTTTAATCCAGACAAAATCAAGAAAGGGGGAACTGCTTCCAGATTAGTTTACTGGATGTCCAGCAGATGGCTCTGTGTGTAGCACACCATCAATTTATTTACACTGCACCTGCTAGTGGTAGTCTCCTTTTTATTTTGAGATTCACACATCACTCAAGTTTCAGGCCTAACATAGATGGTGCCGTTCATAAAAAAATCCATATGATTTTTATAAAGTACTAAACTTCAAATGGCACGTGTAAACATTTGAGCCTGATTGAATTATTAGTTTATAAATTAGTTATTTAAGTGAAGTTACTGTTGCAAACTTTCAAAACAGTGAAAAATCTGAATTTCGTGGGCTAATAAAGGATTGCTTTCTGATGGGAAAAAATGCTGTTAAAGCAAAGCAATGGCTTGATAAGTGTTAGTCAGACTCTGCTCTGTCAGAAACAATAAGAGGTGGAATGCTGACTTTAAACACAGTCGTACAGACAAAAATGATGCTGAACGCTCGGGTTGCTCAAAGTCGGCAATTGTTCCGGAAAACATTAAAAAAAATCCACATTTGTTTTGCCTGATTATAAATTGAAGTTGCGTGAGATGACTGAAGATTTGAAAATATCAGAATGGTAGTGTATTCGTCATTTTGCATGAACATTTATCAATAAGAAAGCTGTGTTCAAAGTGGGTGCCGCATTTGCTCACAGTCGATCAAAAACAACAATGCAACAAAAAGGAGTTTTATGTCAATGTGACTATGGATGAAACATGGATCCTCCCCTTAACTCTAGTCAAATCAGCAGTCAGCTGAGTGGATAACAGCAGGTGAAAATCGTCCAAATGTGCTAAAACCAGCAGGCACCATTTTAGCCTTCTTATTTTGGGATGCGCAAGGTATTTTGTTAATCAATTACCTTGAGGAAAGAAAAACAATCAACAGCAAATATTGTATGGTATTATTGGTGTTTGAAGGAAGAAATTAAAAAGTGCTTTTTCACCAAGACAATGCACCGTGCCACAAGTCAATCATAACGATGGCAAAACTACATTAATTGCACTTCGAATTGCTTCTGTTATCATCCTATTCTCCAAATCTACCCCAGTGAATACTGTCTGTTTGCGGACCTCTAAAGAATGTTCTATGAAAAAGAGTTGGCGCCAATGAAGAAGTGAGGCATATTTTGAGGCAAAAGACAAATCATTGTACAAAAAAGGTATTGAATTGTTAGAGAAGCGTTGGAATTGATTTTCTTCTAGGGTTATACACTATGTTGATGAATAAAATCGAATTTTGCCTAAAAGTTGTTGTTTTATTAGTTAGATCAGGGACTTATTGAGTGATGTGTTATCATATTTTTCTTAAATTTAACCCTATTTGTGGCTTCACAGGCAAATTCAAGTGGCAGCCATGGTGTTAAACATAAACATGTGTCTATTTTGAACAAAGAAAAACTTTCTAGCAATCCCTGGTGCTATAGAAAGATTGTATGTATATAATTAGTGAGTTAGGGGTGTGTTGATGAATAATTATTACAGTAAAATTGGATGATCTAGCACAACAGTTAATCCAGCAAGACTCTGGAAAACCAAGGGTGCCAGAAAATCGGTGTTGCATCTGTATTAAAATGAAACTAAATCATTGATGTTTTTGTTTTTCTTTATTTTCCATCAATGCTTGTATGGTTTTTAGGATTCAAAGTAAATAAAATAAACCAAACGTCTACAAAAAGAAAAGTTGTTTTTATAATAACGTAGTTCTTTATACATGATAGGTTCTAAAACAGACAGAACCGCTTAAAAATATAACTTTCTTGCTTTCTCCTTATTAGATGGCCGAAGAAAAAAACAGTTCATTATTAGCTTCATTCTACGACTGTGTACACATGATTAAGATCTAATCCTAATTAGTCAATTACTTTTCAAGATTGTTTTATTGTGGTTGGATGAAGTCATATATGGCGACTCCTCGCTTGGAACTTTTTTTAGCTTAAGTGGAAGAAGTCTATAATTAAAGTAAAAACGATCACCTTTTGACAACAATAATTTAATTTGTAAACGTTTTAATGCGTTTGCCAGACTTTTACAAATCAGAAAACAAAGAACAAAAAAAAAAGGACGTCTATTGAAACGCTTCACCTCAAAAGATTATCTTAATTTTTTGGCTTTTGAATTTCGAACCCCATTTCCTTTTAAAAGACAAAATAAAAAGTGAAGATTCTTGAGAACATTGCTTTAAAACAGTTCTTAATGCACTGAACGGTGCATGATTGGCCTATGTAATCTGATCAAATAGAGAAAACATGAATGAATGATCTTTTTTTAGTTGTCACAAAATAAAGATTTGAAAAGGATCATGTGACATTCAGTTTAGATCATGTAGAAATGTATTTTTTTATATATCAGTGTGTCGTCATTCTTTTAAAAATGACGACACACTGATATATAAAATTATGATGATATAGTTTTATTGTCGGTGGCGGTGAAAGAGTGTGGGCTAGTGAAGAAGGAAGAAGCACGCACAGAAATTTGACAGCGTGTTTTTTCTCGAGCCCCAAATTGCCAAGTGACTGATTCTGTTTATCTTCCTCCCACAAGGTAAGATGTGACACAAGGTCGGGAAAGAACTGGCACTCGAGGATTTGAGCACTCTGGTTGTTTAAAAATTGCCTGGGCGGGCCCCGTCGGCATTCCCCGGTAGGGGCACCTCAGGCAGTAAGCAATAAACTTACTCCTCCCCAAAGAGGAGAGGCAAAGCCTGGGAGGGTTCCCCTCTTAGAACTGCACAGGACCGACAACCAATAGACCGGCGTAAATCCAGACCCGAAGGCCCGGACGATACTGATTTATTAGGCGCGGTAAAAACTCCTGGCTTATATCAATTTCGGGTTGTTATTATATAACAATTTGTGACATCTAAACCTTCACCTGCAAACGCCCATTGCGGGACTTCACTGCTAATGTAGCCAAGCCCCCTAGAGTGTTTTATTCAGTGACGGGTAATTCCTTCTGCTAAATTTTGTAGCTGGTTTCAGTCAACAATTATTTTATTTCTGACAATCAACCATGTTTGTTTTTTTCAGCCATGTGGCTTCACTTCAACCAACGATTATTTTATTTTTGAAAATCAATCATGTTGTGTTGTTGTTTTCTGGCCAGGTGCATGTCGATGTGATGTGCGCCTACTCCTGTCAAATGACCTTTTCGGTACACCCAACCTGGATATTTCACAGAAATGCGATAACATAGTTTGACAGTGTTATGGTTCATCTACATAAAAGTGAACGTACATGTGTCTGGCTTACTTCAATAATAACGTATGCAAATTTAAAAAAAAAAAAGGAAAACTAATCACATATGCAAATTTAACTTATGAGAAAAGACAAATATAAATCAGTTTTCTTATATTTTTTCGGATTCACCATTGATAAGGGCGTAAATACACGTAAAACGGGAGATAAGTTAGTCATTTCGCCAAGTCAAAATCAATGGAAAATTGAAAAAATATAAAACTGATTTATATTTTTAATTAAAATTCTACTCAATAATTTATCTTAATTTTTGGTGTAGATACCTATTCTTGCCTGATACATAAGTATATCAAAGAATGTTCCTGTTAATTTATTTGGAACTGTCATATTTTACCTGTATATTTTTATGGACAAGCATCATTATTAAGCATGCCGATATGTCAAGTTCTTTTTTTCCTCTTCAGATATTTGGCCTGACTTTTAATAATGAATGAATGTATAGTTAGATTAGCACTGCTATAGACCAGTAACTCAATGAAATCCTCCACAGAAGATAAATAAGATTTTAATAGAGTTCTGTTAAAACTCACCCACTGAGTAGCGGACCTCTTTAGAAATCTCAACGTCTTTCAATCTAGTCATCAAAGTTCTCCAGTTCAGAAAATCCTGGACAGTTTTCACAACGATGAACCATGCGCTTCATACGTATTGTGTCACAAATGATTTTCTCCACTAGATCTTTGTGATGGTAAACGTAGACATATGGGTTAGAATATTTTCTGCTTCCATACCAAACAAAATGAATCAACATTCAATTTTGTGTACACGAATTGAATGTGATTCTGAAGACATTGTAACACACCACTTAGGTCTGAGCTCACAGAATTTTGATAAACCTATTTTGTGATCTGGGTGTTTTTCCCCCTAGGTTATGTATAGTTCTTTCAAGTTACACAGTAATAAACGTTTCTGTTTGTGGATTTTATTTCCAAGACTGACATCATCCGCATAAACTCATCATTCTCATAGAATGAGTTCACTGATCGTATAACTTCATCAGAGAGGGTTCTGCCTTGCAATAATTCCTTGTGTCACAATGAAACCTCTTGCTTCTCTATCAATATATTCAGACACATTGAAATGTTCAGAAACCTTCTTACAGGACCAGCTGACATAAGTTGAACTTTATCACAAGTTGATAAGTTTCCTGCAAGATTATCCTTCATCAATGCCACCAAACGGTCTGAATCCGCTGCTTTGCTATGAACTTATTTTTCACGGATACCATTAACAGTAGGAGTGCTAAATTCGGGGCTGCTGCCACTGTTTCTTTCTGCCTCTCATAACTTTGTTCAATTTTGCCCAATGCTGCAGAGACCTGTGTTGTCTTTGCTAGGCCGTAGGACTATAATTGTGAAATGCCAAAATTTGCATTCAACTTATCTCGCTGCTCCTCTCGTCCAAAATCTTGTGCAAGATCCACCCCATCTTCACTCTCTGTTGTACCAGACTGAGTCTTCATTCAAATTACTACATAACATGTGCGACATAATTTCCAGTCTAGAACTACAGAGTAACTCCAAGCAGCAGGGCAATCCCTAGGGCGATGATAAGAGGACCGCCTTTATTGTTGTTTGTTGATGCATAGACATGCCTCTTGAAGATGTTGCAGCATTTTCTGTGTTTGTTCAAAATAATCACTGAGCTCAAGTTCATGGTAATGACAGATGTTGTGTAGTGAAGAATCAGACGCCAATGCACCAGCTCTCAGTTTCAAAATAGATTATTGCTGATTCTCTAATTCTAATAGACTTGATGGTTAGTTTCAGGTTACGATGGCATTTACTCCCCATGAATATCTCAAAAGAACTTTGTTCCGCTTCCTGTGAAGATTCTTCTGCTTCAGTTTCATTTTCTACTTGATCAGCTACTTTTGGTGCTTTCCTCTTTCTTCTACTCTTGTAAAAAAGAAGTTCATTAATTTGCTGGAAACTGGCACATACATAAATTTTATTTATTATTAAGTATGTGTTTCACACTATTTTAAGCAATTCAGATGCTTAGTGTGGGAGTTTGGTTTAATTTTTACACTTTAAATAGTCATAAATCAAGTTTGTTTGTTGTCTGTATTAACTCCTTTGAAAATTTGTGCAGATTTTTTATAAAAATTGGCAAATTTCCAGCATTATTTTCTTAAGAGTGGCAAATATCCCCAAAACTTCTTTAGATGTTTTGAATAGTTCCATCATATGGTGTTCTTTGAATATACAAGATGTTTCTTTCACGCTATCACAGTAATGTTTTTTTTTATTTTTTATTTTTACATCTCTTCTGTGTAGCATTTTTCAAAACGTCCACACATAACTATCATAGGCCTAAAGTTATTTTCCCCTTTTTTATTTTAGCTTTTCTAAGTATTATTTTTTAAATCTTTGCTCTAAAAAACTTATATGGTGACGTTTTCAAAGCAATTTAATTTTGGCTTGAAAACTGCAGTTTTTGTAAACTAGTGTAATTAGATTTTGGGAGCCGTCTGTCTCCCAAAACGAGATTTGGTCTAATTTTCATTGTCCTAGGAAAGAGGTTTGTTTACTAGTCCAATATTTCTGATATTGCATATTTCTCTTAGTTGTTACTAAAGATGAAATAGTGTTAAAATTAGTGATGGGACTATTCCCAAAATTTTACCGATTCTGTTCTAAATTCCTGATTCTGATACAATAAATGATTGTTTCTAAATATTTAATTAAAGATTTGTTGCATTTTTTTTAAATTTTCGAATTACTCTAACCCTTAATCTTATGTTGTAAATAAATAATCTTCTAATAAATAAATACATTGTGTTTGTTTCATTTTTTATTGTCAAGAAAAAAAAAATTTAGAAGAATCGTTTTTGGAATCTGAAATAAGGCTAAAATTTTTCCCATTCCGATACCCCCAAAAGTTCTGATTTTTCCGATTCTGATTAATTGTCCCAACACTAGATAAAATGCAGTTTCTTTCGAGATCCTCATCAAATCCTCTGTGAACTTGCATTTGTGTGTGTTCACTGCACAGGCCATGATCGTCCGTTTGTTGTCTTTGTTTTAAAACGGTGCTTGATTTTGACAGTGATCGTAGTGTCAATCATGTGGTCTTGATCACTGTTTCAACAAAAGGATTTTCCTTCCAAACGAAATAACACAACTCTGGTTTAAAACAAGTAATGATGTTTTATTTTGAGAGGTTAGAATTATACTTAGTTTCTCTACTGAATGACAGACTTGCAATCAGGATAAACGTTTCTTCCAACTGAACACAAACACTCCCTTCGCTTCAGGCCCCAAAGCACCCCCCGTCTGTCTGTCTGTCTCAGACCAACAGAGACCAAACTAATCTCCTCTGCTAATTTTGCTGGAATATATATAGATGTTGCTGTTATTTGGGGTAGACCACACAACAAAACTACTTGAGACTGATGGGATGTTTTATCAGTGGACATAAAAACTTAACTAACCAGGGTGTCTATTATCTGGAGTGGGCATTAATTCTGTAGGATTTCAAGTGGTCTTATTTATCAGCATGAAGACATTATTTTAAAGATGCCAGCCAAATTTTGGGGGTGGCCTTTTCTCTTAGCTAAATATTTCTCCCATTGCAGGCCTGCCGTCTGCAGCATACAACTATGCACCCCACTAAACATGCAGCATTTTTCATGTCTAAACCTTCTGAATTAGAAATGATCAACCTGCAATCAATTATGACTTGCTCAAACAACAAATAAGGAAAAGTTGACAAAAAGTCCTTTTTCAGTCGAATAAAGGATATTCAACTTTAAAATCAGTACAGCTCCCTAGCTGACCATTCAATTTTCAGCCAATTGCCAGATTCATATGAGACATTGGATAGATGATAGCTGCTTTCAGGAACAGGACACAAGAGACCGCTTGGATGTTTCAATGCATCTCCCTAACTATCTTCCAAGACGATGCCATGTCAATTATAATATTGTTCCGTATGTGCCAAAATACCAGTCGAGGATACGTACTCAGCAACCAGTCTCACAGCAGCACCGGCTGCCCTGCTCTGGTTTATCACTAATCGCTTGAGGCGCAGCCACTGGAGAATGCCAACATGGCTGTTCAGAAAATTTTTGTTGGGCCAGAGTGCAATATCTTTGGTGTGCTGGCTTTACTATTCCCACCTTCCAACTTTGTGCCACATCTTCCTGTGTTGGGAGGGAGGTTAATACCATGACATCGTCTAACGTCTAAGTCTAGATGAAAAAAATAAACAAACACAAAAAAACTAAACATTTATTTGTTCTTTTGTAAATTGTGCTTCAAAATATCAGCTTTTTCATCCGTCCTGCGTAAACATTGTATTTAATAAATTTTGGATTATGCTCTGATGAATTGGCCACTCTAGTGCCCCCTCAACGTAAATTCACTAGACTAATTCGACAATCAACTAAATCCCATCCATTCACTGTGGAGGTCCCCAGACGTCGGAGAGCTTTCTACTCAAATAGCTTCTTTTCTCGTGCTGCTGGCCTCTGGAACTCCCTCCCTGCCCCCTGTTTCCCCATAGTACTGACATGCAGAAATTTATAATTAATGTAAACAGACATTTCGCTGCGCAGATCTCAGTTTAGGTTGACACCCCCCCACCAACCTTCTCCCCTTTTCTTTCTTCTCAGTAGCTCCTTACGTCTACAGTGGTGGCCTGCCTTGTTTGGGGTGAACTACGTTAAAAAAAATTTTTTTAAATTAACAATAGAAACAACAGCAAAAACTTTAACATTTATTTTCCCAACAAGAGAAGACGTTTTCGTAACATAATCTGCATTCAACAAATTCAGTGTTTGACTTTTATTATATCTTTTTTTTATTTACTAATGAGTCACCACTTACCAAGGCCAAAAGCCACTTGAGGATCAGAAAAAGAAGTCATTCCTTCTCATTCTGTCTACTTATTCCGTCTATTTATTTTGTTTTGAGAAAATATTGTTTTAATGTTTAAAAATGAATGATTAAAAATATGGTGTTTTAGTTGTACAAAATACTTGAGGATTAAAGTTTCCTTGGCAGCAATTCCAATGAAAGCTGCCAATTTGGCTGCCTTCACTCAAAAAGCTTGCCAATCTCTGTGATAGAGCATCATGGGATCATACATTCAACACTTTGGTCTAAAGCTGGTCACAGTGAAAGAAAATGGCTTCTCAGCCATAATCAAAATCGTTCATGTTAGGGGGGGGGGGTTGAAGTGATGTCGTAATTTTCCAGCCAGTGATCCTGCACATCCGGTTTTGGTCTTTGATGTGGTTCATCTGCTGCATGTAAACATCCTTCTCACTTACATTCATAACTGATTGTACCCTTAAGAGAAACAAAGAAGGGGAGGGGTATTTTTTTCCCTTAGTGATGAGTAGGGTTGCAGAGTCAGAAGTTTTGGAAGGGGTCAGAATGTTAAGAGTCTGATTGTTTTTAATCTCCAAAGAATCTACAAACAAATACTTTGAAATATGAAATACTTTAAAATATGGAGTCGGATATTTTGGAATTCTAGGAGTTGGAATCGGTTGGACTGTATACTTTCTGACTCCACGACTCTGGTGATGAGTCAGTATACTAATTACCTGCCTGGATTGGAGAGCTCACTCTGATCATAAGTGTATTTTGTCTTACATTGCTTCTCTGCCCTTTTACAAGTCTTATTTTTCACCCTGCTGGAAGTTTAACCAACCTTCTCTCACTAATCGAATTGACTATATGGTATTTAATAACAAGGTGGTTAAGTCAGTAGACCAAACGGTCGACTCTGACTTGTTAAATTTTCTTCTCGCTAATAATAGTCTATCTATATATTATCTATAGCGTTTTGATCTTAAAGAGGATGTGTGCGTTTTTAAAAAATTTGTGAATTCAACTCTAACCCTTTTTTTTTTTTTCTTAATGCACAAAATCTAAAGTATTTGGTTAAAAAAAAATGAAACATGAAGAAAAATTCCTCAAACGCAAAAAATAAAATATTTGTGTCATAAAATCACTTAATAAACAGGACCATGGAATCGAATTCAATCTGATTGAATTCATTGCTTTAGGTGTCGGAGTCGGTGAAAATTGGCTGACTCCGACTAAAAAAAATAAAATATTTGTGTCATCAAATCACTTACTAAACAGAACCATGGAATCGAATTCAATCTGATCGAATTCATTGCTTTAGGTGTCGGAGTTGGTGAAAATTGTCTGACTCCGACTAAAAAATGAAATTTTTAAAAATCTGAGTCGTCTAATTTTCACTGATTCCAACTCCTAAACCAATGAATTTGATCTGATTCTACGATTGGAAAAATGATTGGATCATTCTACCACTCCAGAAAGCACCCGTCTTTTGATACAATCCTCTACCTATAAGTGTTAGATATGTGCTGAGATAGAGTATTGCTGCCAAATCTGGGAAAGTGCCGTTCAGAGTATTCTTTCTTGCCTTGACAAAATACAAAATCAATTTCACAATCTAGTGGGAGGAGGGGGGTGATCTCTTCTATTCTCTGCCGTCCCTTTCTCACAGAAGAGTAGTTGTTAATCATTATTTCCATGGAAGGTGCTCGACTGAGCTCCAACCTCTGGTTTCTCATAACTCATTCACAGCAAGAATTCTTTTTACCACAACTGCAAAGAACTTTCGTTTTTTTCCTCTATGAGCCTTAAATCAAATGTGAAACACATTACCATGAGATTGCTTTCCTACATCCTACAACAGATCCAATGTCAACAAATACTTGTCATAAACGTCCTCATAAGTATTCAAATTTTGTTTATTCAATTCACATTTCCAATCTTCTCATAATATTCTTCATCATCCATCTTATTAATCCTCATTCTCGGTTGGCTTTTGACCTTAAGTAGTGACTAATTAGTGTAAAAATAAGGTTTAGGCAGAATTTTATGCAAAGAATCTCTCATTTTATTATACACTTAACACAGAAAAAAATATGGGAGCCAATTATTGCTTACAGAAAATATTAAGGGTCATGAAGGGAAGATGGGGGAAGAAGTCAAGATGAAGACTTTTTTCTTTTAATTTTTTATTGTTATGAGTGTACAAAAAAACACAGTACAGCTGTTCAAAAGTTGGGAGAATTTTATTTAGAACTTAAAAAATGGTTTATGTAGCCCCAACCCAGACCTCCACACCCCATCCCACTTTCGTCATTCTCTTCTTTGAAAAGCTGACTAATATATCTTCTTCTTTCTAAATGAATAAATGCAAAAGTTTTGTTTTCATTTATCACACTTACATTACCATTAAAACGGCTAACTGTTACTTAAATCAATAATACAACATAGTCTTTTGAAATACTGTATATATAGTAGAGAGTAAAGACCTAAATATATCTATTTGTATGCCTAATTTGCATAACTAGTTTTAAACAGTTTATAATAAATTAATGTTTGGTGCTATTCATTTGTAATTCTATTGTCCTATTTTTTTATATATATATATACCATAATTTTGTTGATTTTAACAGTAATTAATTAAAATAATTTAATAAAAAAAAGATAAATTACCGAAACCTTTCTTAAAATATGATGTTCATTAATTTTGAAGGGAAATAATTTAAATGAAAACTATTAGTTTCTGAAATTACAATGGATTTATATTAAAGATGTAATTTATATATTTAAAAAGAATCCTTAGAACTAGATTAATAGCTATTGGATGATGGGTAAGTTTTTGCTTGTATCTATATAAAATACAAAAATTGTCTATATCTGCTTTTCATGCTGTCCCTTCATCCAACGAAGGCCTAAAACTCATCCAAATTATAAATCACCTTACCCTAAGGATTATTTGCAAAAATAAAAAAAACATTGATCTATTTGGAATTTAAATCTTGACTTTCGCACCCATCAACAATAAGAGATACATAAGTTTCTTTTGCGTTTTTATTTTAAAAATACTTGATTTTTCATATTGAAATGCGTAAATTTACTGCAACGAAGGAGTTACTTATAGAAAACGCCATTTGTTCTTTGCAAAAAGAATTTGTATGGCAACGTGAATTTTGTGTAGCCATAGAAAAAAACTGATTCCGGTGTGATTTAAAACCTGGGCCTCATGTCAAGCAGCAGAAGTTGCTTTACCCGAGCAACATGGTAAATTCACAAGCCAGGATGGCGGGACATAGTCATATGCAAATTTAATTCAAACACTCTGATCAAAAGATTTGGGCACAATAAAAAAACGACTTTCTAGTTGCATTAATACTATTAATAATATAACTATTAATAATTAACTATTAATAATATAACTATTGATAATTAACTACTAATAATATAACTATTGATAATTAACTATTTACTAATGATGGTTGTAATGTTGCATCTTCACAATGGTTATTATTAAGATTATTATAATAGGGTTATTGGAAGTAGTGTAGTCGTTACAGGTGCAGGTTGTAGGCTCTGCATGTTGAGTTTGAGTTCTGTTGGGGCTACTGCATCATTTTCACTAATACCCTTGGGAAAGGTATGAATCCATATATCCTCACTCCAACTATGGATTAAATAGTAGGGTAGACTAGACGATCAAGCCTTGGTTGTGCAATAAGTCTCCAAAATAACATCAGTCTTTCTCTGCTTATCTTGGCATTGTTTTCAGTCATCCTGGACTTCTCATTACCACTGGACTCTAGCAATATCGATTCAGGAAATATGCAGTTGGAGATTGTGCAACGCTTGCTTCATTATAGATTCTTTGCGTAGGCATCCTTACAAGGATTATTCATTGTCTCTGGAGGCGAGAAGAAAACTTGATATTATTATTAGGATTGTTATAGGGTTTTAAATTATTAGGATTGTTATAGGGTTTTAAATTATTAGAATTGTTATAGGGTTTTAAATTATTAGGATTCTTATAGGGTTTTAAATTATTAGGATTCTTAGGTTTTAAATTATTAGGATTCTTAGGTTTTAAATTATTAGGATTCTTAGGTTTTAAATTATTAGGATTCTTATAGGGTTTTAAATTATTAGGATTCTTATAGGGTTTTAAATTATTAGGATTCTTATAGGGTTTTAAATTATTAGGATTCTTAGGTTTTAAATTATTAGGATTCTTAGGTTTTAAATTATTAGGATTCTTATAGGGTTTTAAATTATTAGGATTCTTATAGGGTTTTAAATTATTAGGATTCTTATAGGGTTTTAAATTATTAGGATTATTACAGGGTTTTAAATTATTAGGATTCTTATAGGGTTTTAAATTATTAGGATTCTTATAGGGTTTTAAATTATTAGGATTGTTACAGGGTTTTTATTACGATTGTTACAGGGTTTTTATTACGATTGTTACAGGGTTTTTATTATTACGATTGTTACAGGGTTTTTATTATTACGATTGTTACAGGTTTACTATTATTACGATTGTTACAGGTTTACTATTAGTACGATTGTTACAGGGTTTTTATTATTACGATTGTTACAGGGTTACTATTAGTACGATTGTTACAGGGTTACTATTAGTACGATTGTTACAGGGTTACTATTAGTACAATTGTTACAGGGTTACTATTAGTATGATTGTTACAGGGTTACTATTATTATTGGGATTATTATAGCGTTATAATAATTATTATAGGTTTATTTCTTTGAGTCAACTCCTTGTGACTGCCTTACATGGCAGCACTGTCTTCATTTAGTGATGAGTCATTACATCTGTTCTCTGGGAGTCACAGGGTGGGGCTTGTATACACACATATCCCCCCCCCCCCCTTTATTTTCTGTTTTATGTACCCTCCCCCCTAGATTGAGGAATGGGGCAGATGCAAAGCTCCTTTTTTTTTCTTCCAAGGAAACATACTTTTGCAGTTTGGAAAAGAATAATTATTTAGATGTATTTGTTCATTTACTTTATATACATCCCCTCACTCGTCCCTTTTGTGAGATAACCCTCTCATTTCAAGATATATATCTATAGCTTTGATAATTTTCTTAACTTATTCTTCCTGAATAAGTTTTTTTTTTTTACTGCTATTTAAAACTTTGGTCTAGCATTTTTGCAAGGCATCAGGTTTTTCTACCCACCTTCTTCAAAACATACTTTCTGTCCCTAATAATAGTTTTTGAGGCCTGATAAAAAAAAAAGAAACAGAAAGAAAGTGTCTTTTTGTTGATATACGTTGAAAATTTTTCATACGTCGCCTTTGGATTCTTTTCACAAATAACATCTGACAATGTCTGCCAAATAACGTTGAACAGAAAAGCTTTTCTGTTAAATGTTATTTTTTTTTTTTTCTAGATACGTCCATACATCTCTGTAAGAGGATCGGTCTATTGGTCTGTCACGTTTAACCTTGAAATAGCATTTTCATTGGTCTGACAAGCTTAAGTTTTAAATAGCATGTTAAGCGTTAAACGCACAAATTGAATAGACGAATCTTGAGAATGGATCCGTCCTTTTGTTTACCTTTGGATCCATGGCCACTATAAAACTACTTTGCCTCAAAACATCCAGTGACATTTTGCTAGTCTTATTTTTTTGACATTATAATTTGTGAGGAACTCCCAAATTGTTTTTTGGGAGCTGTGTTGATATGGCATTTCTTAGTTGCTTACTGAAGCTTAAATATCATTTTTTTTAATCTTTCTATATCCTCCCAAAAAACAAAAACAAAAAATAAATAGATAAAAATTTATTAAGTGACAAATGTCAGAAGTTCTTTTACCCTTTCAGATGATTATTCTTTATGCTACAAGGAATTGGAAACAAATCGAGATTTCCACTTAATACACCTCATCTATAAACAAAAACGGATCCATTCATAAGATCCAGCCATTCAATCTGTGTGTTTAGCAATTTAAATGCTATTTAAGTATCATGGACTGACGGACAGAGCCTCTCATAGACATGCAGGTCATCATCATCATCATCATCATCATCATCATCATATTCAGTTTAACATCCTTTTTACATACTAGCATCTGTTGAACAGCTTTTAGAAATTTACCTCCAAATTAACCTATCTCTGGCCAGGGCTTTATTTATCCCTCTTTCTCTCAAATCCCTCCTTATCACTTCCTCCCATGTTTTCCTTAGCCTTCCTCCCTGAACTGACCCTGTTACCTCAACTGTTCTAGAAATACAAACCCTAAGAATTTCAATGTGATCATACCAACAAAGTCTGTTTTGCACAAGTCTCCTTATACTGTCCAGATTTAATCTTCCTCTGAGGTCATCAGATCTAAGTCTGTCTTAATATTCACATTACACATCCATCGTATCATTCTGATATCATTTCTCTCCATGAAACGCATGTCTTCAACCCTCACTGGCCAAATTTCACTTTCATACATCATCACACTTCTAACACAAGCCGGATAAACTCTTCCATTGGTTGACAGTGACACATGTAAAAAATGTTTAAAGGATTTTACTCTGGAACCATAAACCTTTTTTGTAAAAAAAAATACTTTCTGTAACATTTTTTTCTCTAGCCAAGATAATAATTATGCTTTCGATAATAGAAGACATAAAAAAGGTTGATTGTATTTCGTAATAGAAAACAAATCTTGTTTCTTTTCTTGTTGTTTGCCATGAAAATTTGAATTATTCTCCTCTTAATTATTTTAATTATTGTTTAATTAACCAGAAAACTGAATAACTTTTTGTTAATGAGATAAAAATAATTGCTTAAATCTGAAGCATTTGTCTTTGTGGGTGTGGAGGTGTTTGTGATTGCACAAAATAATTACTCTCTTCTTCTAGCTGATATTATTTCAAGAGGAATGCAAAATTAATAAAAAGCTTTTGTATTTTGACATAAAATGCCTTGCATAAAATCTGCAGTGAACATAATGTTATAAACATTTAACTTCTAAACTAATATCTTTACGCCTTGAAAGTGTTTGCAGTAGAAAAAGTTTTAAAAATATCCAAACTATGGTTAACTCAGCCCTGTTACTAATATTACTTGGTAGTAATAGATTTTTACAGTTTAGTATAACTAGAATTACCAGAAAAAAAAAAATCCATTACATATTCTTAATCGGCTTTTGCCAATTTCTTGGTGATTCAAACAAGATTTGGTTGTAGTAGGATTGACTCCTTTTCCTCCTCATCATCAGGATTTTAACAGTAGTTTTACATGCTGGCATGTGTTGGATGGCTTTAAGAAATTGACTTCAAAACTAGTCTATCTTGTGCCAGGTCTTTCTCTCCCATGTTTTCCTTGGCCTCCACATGCTACCCCAACTATTCCACATCTACTAACCCAAGCACTCTGATCCATTCCTTCAGCGTGGCCATACAAAGTCTCTTGTTCTGCACACAGCTATCTATACTGTCCAGATTTAATCTTCCTCCGAGATAATCAAAACCTAACCCTGTCTTTAATACTCGCATTACATATAAAAATAAAAAATAAACTAATTTAGAAAGTTCTACCAGAAACAAAACATTTGCTGACTGGAATGTTCGATGCATGAATCAGAACTTCCCAAACCAAAACTGCAACATTTTTTTTTTCGAAAGGAATTCAAGAATTATTTTAACGGGCAAATATTGCATATAATTTCCTTGGGTGTTTCTTCTGCAACTCGAATTACTTTAGTCAACAGGAATGTGATGAAGAATGATACTTTATCAGTCTTTTCTAAATTGTACATTTCTCGGCAAACAACATTGCTTTCTCATGCAACTTTTTCACCCTTTTCTGTTAATCTGTATTTGTATGGCCATGATGATGATGCTGTCTGGCTTAGGAGGGCATTTCCACGGAATCTAATGGATTTTGCTCATGCTGAAAGACTAGCAAAATCAGAAAGGCAACAATGCGGGCAGTTATTATTGCTGCACCATTTCACAATTGGACAATGCTATATTCAATCCCCCTTATTTTCTTCTTTCTTTGACTTTGAGCCATCTATCCATCAGATAATCATCTAAATTGTCGGTCTTCAGTTTGAGATCTTCAGTATTTAATCTCTAACTACACAGATTGAATGGACGCATCTTATTTTAGATGCGTCCATGCATCTCTATAAGAGGCTCTGTCTGTTAGTTACGCTTAAATTTGAAATAATATTTCCATTTGCTAAACACGCAGATTGAATGGATGCACCTTAAGAATTACCATTTTCGTTTTTGTTTTTTTTTTCTAAGAGAAAAGAATTTAATCTATGCAAAACAAGAACGGGTATTCTTATGATGCAGCCGGTCAATCTGCACTTTTAGGCATGAAATTTCAAACTTAAGCATGACAGACCAAAGAAAATCGCTTTTTTTTTTTTAAAACTTATAGTTTCAAAATTCTGGAATCAATCCAATCCACATTTTTACGCGCATATTCAGGCCTGTTGTCACAATCAATACAACTAATCTTAGCCTGTTGGCTAGGAGCAAAGTGTAGTATCTGTTCTGATACTACACATCATCTTTTCTGTCCTTGGACTATGAAGGAGAAATTTTTATTTTTGTCCCAATTAAGAGTGTCCCTTTCTTGGGAAGCTGAATTTTCTCCATATTAAAAACCAACCAGGTGTCTAACTGTGCCCTTGTGGGGAAGCAAGTAAATAGGGACACAACAGATCTTCATAAGTTTGTAGTTTTTTTAAATATGAAAATTTATTGGAAGTAATTTAAGCCGGACCGATCAACTCCGAAAAATGCTAACAAAAATTATCTTTTGTTTCTTTTTATTGTTGGAACTTTTCTTTTGCTTGAATGTTTTGAGATAAATTATTTGGAAATCAGAAAATAATAACCTAAAATGACCTTGTCCGAGAACAATAACAAAAACTGTGGGATATCAAATTAAAGTTCATTAAAGATTCAGCCAAACAATACGATAAATAAGATTAGAAAAATGTTTAAAAATTGAGAAAATATTGATATTTATTGTAACAATGTTGTTCCATGTATTATAAGTAATGTTGGTTCTCTCTATCGCTCCAAACACTTTCTCACACATGAGGCTATTCTCTATCTCTACAAATTTACTATCAGACCATGTATATAGTACTGTTGTCATATTTGGGCTGGTGAATCTCTCTCCCATTTGAGGGTTATTGATAAGCTGCAGAAATGTATCTATAATTTGATTGGTCTCCACCCTTTGTTTTTCTCTGCACCCTCTTTCTCACAGATGTGGTGTGGCTAGTCGCAGTCTTTTCTATAAATACTATTATGACATGTGTTATTCAGAATAGTCTGATCTATTTCCCGCTTCTTTTGTTCCAGCTCGTTTGACTCGTTATCTTCATCAATTCACTGTTTTGATACCTCGTTGTAATACAGCTTCCTATTCCAGTAGCTTCTTTCAAAGAACTGCATACTTGTGGAACTGTCTTCCTGCTGACTGTTTTTCTCCTACCTATAGCCTTGGTCTTTTCAAGACTAAGACCAATAGGCATCTCCTGTCTTAACGATAATCATTTTTCATTCTTGTTAGCTCTTTACATCAAGTAGCTTCATGCGTTGTCTGGAGCGATTTCCATTAAAAAATAAATAAATAAGAATACTGAGGAAGGTGCTAGAGTCTAGTTTGACAGTTACCTCCCCTCCTCATATGCAAAAATTGTTCATTCTCCTATTAAGGAATAAAGTCTTGCACACATACAAAATAACAATCTTTTAACACTTGTTCAAGTTTTTAGACTTGCATTGTCTTCATTTGAAATCATTTTAAATTTTATCTATATAATAATATGCTATGGCATTTTCATATTCGTACGTACATTATCACCCATCTCTCCTTTTTTAAAAGATGGGATCGCTCGATCACTGAAAATGCAACGCAAAAAAAAGTAATTTTAAAAATTGAGATCCGTTTTATTTATTAAAGAATGATTAGCTGACAATCATTTTTACGATGAGAAGGAAGAGACTATTCATTTTTAAATGATTTAAATTGTAACAATAAATAAATTAAATAAAAAGATTCAAACTTTCGTTTTATTTATTCAAAAGAAAATATTTAGATGATAATTATTTTTTACGGTAGGAAGAAAGAGGATATTGTTTTAAAAAAAAATAAAATTGTTACAAATTTCAATAAATAAAGAAGAGACATATTCGTTTTATTTATTTAAATAATATTTAACTGACAATGGCAATTATTTTTACAGAAGATGAAAGAGACAATTTTTGGTTAATATTAAACTTTACATCAATTTTAAACGAAATATTATCATTAAATGTAAATTCTGAAGATAGACAAAGAAAGCAAGTGTAGAATTTCCAGAAGGACCGCTAGTAATTATTATTTTATTTTCATTTTTTGTCTTCTTGTCTCATGCTGAGGTTAGACGTTTCGTGATGACTTCCAACCTATCCTGTCTGTTGCCATTTTGCTTGTGCTGCCCGCTAGGATCAAGTCGTCATCAACTGATTCCCTCCATGTCTTAAGCAGCTTCGAATCATCGACATCGATGTGGAACACACTTTGGAGCATTTCGGATGATTGACAGTGGGTGATGTGGCCATACCAGTTGTGCAATGTAATTTCTCATTGAAGCTTTTACAGTAAGATCCGCAGTTTTTTTTTCCATCAAATGCACTAAAACCAGAATTGTGTCGTTTTGATGTTTTGTCATAGTTGACCATGTCCTTCAGCCAATACAAGAGTACAGGTCGGACGTGTGTGTTGTACACTGCCATTTTCGCATACGATGGGATCGCTAAGTGATAGATTTTAATAATAATAAATTCTTTCTCAAAATTGAAAAAATTATTTGGTTTTATTTTATTTCCAATTACTTAACTAATCCAAACAAAACTGCAGATTGACAGCGGGTGTCCCAATTGATACAAAATTGTGAATTTTTCAAGAAATTTTTTTTTTCCTAAATTTCAAAGAAACGATTTTACCAAATATTGTGAGAAGGACTCTATTTTTTTATTATTATTATTATTTCATCACGTTTTTCATTTTTAAATTTTTTTTATTAAAATCTTTTTTTTTTGTTAACATATTTGTCGCTGTTCCTACCTCTGATCTATTTAATCTAAAAGCCAAATCTGAAAAGAGAAGAAAAAGTGAAAAACGCATCAATAATTTTCATCCAATTTGTCAACAATTGCTGCTGTTTCTTTAACAGTGCAGGGTCGTGAGTCATCATCATTAACAACAGTTGAAAAGAAAAATTCCTTCACGTCTTGTATGCGTGCACTCATTCGTTAAAGATCACGATTAAGAAATGACGTTAGCATGGGGGGAAGGGAATGAAGATGGTTCTAAATGATACCGTTGCCCCACCCCCTCACATACATCCTCTCTTTTTATCTATGTTGCTGCAAACTTTTTGCTACGAACCATCTAAAAATCCAGCATCTGTCTGTGTTTTGTTTCTTTTTTCTTGTCTTTTTGAAATACATTTAAAATGATTTTGCTATTCACATATGAATCACAAAATATGAAAAAGAAATATTTATTGAATATTTTCTAATCAACATGAATGTATCCAAAACGGTTTTAGTAACTTGAATTACAGGCAATCTTATTTCACCCCCACCCACCTCCGGCTTGCCAATGTTAAAAGTAATTTTAAAAAAAATTAAAAAAATATTTTCTCCTTTGCTAAAAACTTTGATCTTTGAAGCCGTTTTTATTTGTCCCTGAAAATTAAAAAAAAAAATTAAAAATAGAGCAAATAGCTCATTTTCTATTTTCTAATTTATTTTGTAAAATTTAAAAAGGTCACTTTATAAATTTCAAAACACACCCGACAAAAAATAAAACATCAGAAATTTATGATTTCTTCCAATCAACAGTGATGATGAAAATAAACACGAATGTGTCCATTCATATGAGGTGTACACTAAATCTGTGCATTCAGGGATGAAAAGGCTATTTCAAACTTATGTATGACTGACTGACAGACAAAGCCTCTTCTAGAGATGCGAAGACACATTTAAAAATGCTATTTCAGACTTAAACGTGACAAACCTACTGTCAGACAGACAGACAGAGGCTCTTATAGAGATACTTAGATGCATCCATTCAGTCTGCATTTAGCAATGAAAATGTTCCCTTACGAAGATGAAAATCAAGATATAATGATACTAAACTTATGTCAAATTCTTATTCTAATTTTTATCAAAGTTCATTACATGATTTTGATTCTAAAAAATGTCGCTAATTTAAGGCTTCAGATTCAGGGGTCTTAAGAAGAAATTGAAATTCAGGGAATTTTGCTCAATGCAAATCTGATGTATTTAAATTTTCAAATGGGAGGTTGTGCCCATATAATGCCCTTTAAAAACCCTTTAAAATACTCCAAACAAACTGAAATTTGGGAAATATTTATTAATTGATGTCAAAATGTTAAAATTTCTACAAAAAATCAAAGCTATCTGAATTGTCACAAAGAGCTTCCACCCCTTTTTTACCTCTTTTGCATAAAACTAAATTAAACTAAATATAGCCCACATTACAACCCCACACACCTAGCAGCTGTGTTCTAAAATTCATAATGATCGGTTAATTAGTTTATGAGTGGATCCTGTACATACAAATATATAAACCTACCTAACTTTATAAATAAAAACTCTTGACTAAGTGGAGAGTTACAAAATGTGTTTAATAACCATTTTCAGACCATCGGTTGAAGAACAGTCACACTCAAAATTCTTTAGCCCAATGGGGTGGATTTAGAAAAGCTCCATGAAACCGCAAGTATTGATGGACGATCGAATTAATGTATAGTGCTATTTGAAATAAAATATTATGCTCTTACATATGTAATAGAGCATTCTGATCATTTATCATATATAAAAACAGCATTATGAGAGAGATTATATATATATGTGTGTGTGTGTGTGTCGTCAACAATCAGCTGATTCGTCGTTTCACGACTCATCAGCGTAGCTAGATGTAATGAATGCATCAACTCCTAGATTCAAAACCCAGACATTAGTCACTACCAACCATAACTACTGGCATTCGATTCTCTACCAACTGACCTAATGAACTTTCTCCTGTGAGTGGAAGAAATTATATTGTATTTAAATTAATTTTTATTCATTTGTTTATATTTTACGATACTGCTGACTGATAGGACTCAATTCTTTTTACAGAAATATATTGCGTTAGGCTAAGTGGAAACCAGCATTTCCTCTACCAGAGCACTCTACCCAGACGGGAACATACATACATATATATATATATATATATATATATATATATATATATATATTCTTCGGAGAGGGTAGATTCTTGAATCTTATTGGCTAGGATTTCATTGGATATTTTGATCCACTTTTCCAACTTTGAGTAGTGGTAGCAAAACAATAGCACTTTCTTTTGTGCAACAGTCCATGGTTGTCTTTTAAGCCTCTTAAGTTTCTTTTTTTTGTTGGAGATAGGGGGCCAGGACCTTTTGTCTCAAGGCCTGATGGCTGACCCTGGTTGGCCTCTGTCATGGCTGAAGTACCATTTCCAGAGGCAGGACGGTTCACACCATTGCTTACATCTTCCCGCCTGGTGTATGAACGGGTTGATGGGCCCTTTTTATTCTGGGTGCCGGCCTGCCAGTATTTATTTTTGTTTTTATTCATATTTTTTATTATTTATTTCCTGATTGTCAACGGCTTCTAATTCATTATTCGAAGCCTTCTATTAATAGAGGGGGTGCCCCCATCCGCAATTCGGGAGATGTGCTAGATGGCTTGAGGAGACAGCACACCTTTTTTTTAATATTTGGTCAGGGTTTACTTCAAATAAAAAGTATTCTCATGTCAGAGTCTCTGACAAACCCCTGTACAGAGAGACCAATGACACCCGAGGGTGGTGTCTAGTAGGCATTCAAGTCCTCCCCAGTAGACATTCAAGTCCTATGTGTGTGTGTGTGTGTGTGTGTGTGTGTATATAAAATAGAGTACGATTTTTAGCCTTTACTTGACTACCCAAATGTTACATAAAATGAATCTGTTTTGTCAGCGATTTACACCAATTATGGTCCATGTTTTCCAAAATAAAAAATTCAGTTTCATTTTGCTTCATTGATTTTTATATTTAGTCTGATCAACAGCTTTCTCTTTTATTATTGATTTCAAATAAGGAATAGGAGTGAGTAACCTTCAACAACACCACAGTACTAAGTCCACATCCTTCAACCCATTACACCATAGAGAAATTCAGATGAAATCTAATTAGTCACTTTTTTGGATTACACCGGGTGTTAGCTCAATTCATAGTAATTACTACATTGACTAGCCATTACACAACTAATAATAAAAGTAACAAATTTATCTTTTCCAATTATAGATAATACAAAAAATCCAAGACTCTTATTCTCGAGCATGTTTTTATAATATACATAACAAAACTGACCCAATGCGTATGTGCTTGCAACACAAACTTCCTAAACATTATGCACTATTCTTCCGGTTGATTGGAAAGACATTAGTGCTTCGATTGTGGTCACACAATTTTATTATTATATAATATATATTTCTTGACATAAATTATTCTTCATTTTGTTTCTTATTTTATGCCTACACAGAGAGATAGAGAAAAGCTAAAATACACTCCCTCTTCCTACACATTTTCTCTTTGTATTATTTGTATTATTCAGACTAGTGTTCTCATCTTGGATGTTATTCTCACAACGTTTCAGCCAACGTAACCTCCGACCGTCTTTAGGTGCATCTTCTCAAACTCGGAAATCTTTCTGTCTAACTTGAGAATCTGTACGCAATTTCGAACGGAATCCTTTATTTAATCTACAAAGGTAGCTTGCTCTTGTTCCGTCAGCCATGACTGGGTAGAAGTCTTCAGTCATTCATAACTCATACAGATTCCCGAGTTCAATGAGATGCACCAGAAGAAGGTCGGAGGTTACATGGGCCGAAACGCTGTGAGAATAACATTCAAGAATAATACAAATTATCAATCTTCATCTAAAATATTTCAAAACGTTTTCTCTTTATAAGTAAATAATAGGATTGAAATTACTTCTTTTTTTTAAATACATAGTGAAAACATTTAAAGAATCCAATATTTTTTTTGTGTGTGATTTCAATTTAAGAATGTTTTATTTCATTCCTGATACTTTTTATTATTAGTATTATGATTAAGGAACTTCTATAAAAACAGAAAAATTTGCCTAAAACGTTGGCAAAAAAAAATGGTGTAGTTTTAACAAAAACTGTTTGACTGAAAATGTATGTGTTTTCGTGTGTGCGTGTGTATGATTAATTGTTTGAATTGTATCATGTTTAATATAAGCCTTTCTTCTGCTGCTGATTCATATTAGATATATAATTTATTTAACTTGTGTTCATATTTAGATTCCATCTATCACTTGCAAGTGTGTCTGATCAAGAATAAACATGTTAAGCCTCTACAAGAATTGACTAATATTTCATTGTCTCATCAATATAATCATAAATACCTTCATTTAATATCAAAATATACAAAACCTAAAGATTTTAAAGTAGGTATCCCAAACCAAAAATTTGTTTTCATTATATCTAAAACCATTGCAAAATATAAACAATAATACCAAATTTATTTTGGTAGCACAATTAGTCACCGAATTATGACTGCTCAAACTTTGTTGGAAATTAGGAAATTTCAGTGTATAACTAAAAATGCCAGCTTTGAAAAAGTTAAAAATTCTTACAAATGTAATGTCATTTGGTGGTAAATGAAAATTAATCATAATAGAAACAACAATTATTAGATGAAACCAGCCTAAACTCTGGAAAAAATCCCATCACTTCTTGAAAAAAAAAAAAAAGTATGAAAATAACACTGAAGTCAACTTTGACTGTTCATATAAGATTTATTTTAACAGCTAACACATTGAATCTTCTTAATGTGATCCATAGCACATTAGAGATTGAGCTAGATTTTTTTAATAGTAAATCAATAAAAAAACTCAGATTTGGACACATTTAAAATAGACAGAAAACAATTTGATAATAGGGCAAAAATTTAATTCATTAAAGTTTTCAATTTGGGTTGTTTTTTGTGAAAGACAACTTAAAACCTTATATTAAGCCCACCATATTGACGAGTGGCCCTTTTTCTTTCGGATGGGACTGTTCTCATATACATAGAGACACACACTGTCATGCACATTAAATAGACCGGTATTGTCTGGGCCTTCGGGTCTTGATTTACGCCGGTCTATCGGTTGTCCGTCCTGTGCAGTTCTAGGAGGTGCACCCTCCCAGGCTTTGTCTTCTCACCCTTTGAGAAGGGGTTAGTTTATTGCTAATCGCCTGAGGCGCCCCTACCGGGGAATGCCGACGGGGCTGCCCAGGCAATTTTTAATGACCAGAGCGCTCAAATTCTCGGGCGCTGGTTTTTCAAATCCCACTTTCCCGACCTTGTGTCACATCTTACCTTGTGGGAGGAAGATAAATAGAAACACCAACATTAAAAAATAAATCGACTGTCATTGAAAATAGTAACCTAACTTGAAGTAATCTGAAAAACAAAAACAAAAAAAACTAATGACACAAGAGAAGGATTGCACATTTGTAAAAAGATAAAATTTTGTCTACATCTAAATTTTATCAAAATAAGCAAATAAATTAAATGAGTTAGCACAAATTGAAATTAAAGGGAATTTCATTATATTTATCCATTTTTATTTTCACACTAAACTGGCTGGTTTGTGATATCTATTTAAAAGGAGTAGGGATTTACCTATAATTTAGCGAAATACATGTACTTAAAATGGAATATGTGATAACATTTTAAAAATTTAATTAAATACCTAGCTACATGGGACGGGGTACAAGCAACAACAACAATACAATATACTTCAGACGGTCGGATTGTAAAAAACAACACCAAAAAATAGGCCTATAAATAACAAAGTGTCTGCCATCAATCTGTTTGTCCATTCCTGTTTGTGTGAGGTAAACTCCCAAACTAATTACCTGATTATTATGAATTTGGAACAAAGCTGCTAGATTTAATGGTGTGTAATGTGGGCTATATTTAGTTTAATGTAGTTTTATACAAATCGGGCAGAAGGACTGAAAGCCCTTGGTGAAAATTTAGATGCCTCCAATTTTGATTAAATTTTAACATTTTATTAGACCTCAATTAATAAATATTTTCAAAATTTAGGTTTTTTTGGGGTATTTTAAAGGATTGTTGGTAGGCATAATATGGGAATAACCTCCCATTTGAAAGTTCAAATATATCCGATTTACATTAAATTTGATTAATAGTTATTAGCCACCAATTAAACAAGATTCCTTTAGACAGTTTTCTAGAATCAAAATCATTTAATGGATTTTGGTCAAAATTGGAACAAGAATTCAAGACCTAACATTTAGTAGCATATCCATCTTAATATACCCAAAGCTGTTTGTGGACGTTTGCAGATTACTATAGATACGGTATTTCAAACTATTATCTTATATCATAGAATTGAATAAGCATAAGCTGTTTCGATGTTAATTTAGTTGGGATAGGTGGAAAAAAAAACTTTTGCATTTATTCATTTTTCACCAGGAGAAAACATACAAAAAGAAAGAATAAAAAATTAAAAATCCATATCATATTTGATTTAATATCTGTTTACATGCTAGCATACGTTTGACAGCTTTTAGAAATTGACTTTCAAACTAATCTATCTCTGACCAGGTCTTTATTTATCCCTCTTTTTCTCAAATCCATCCTTATCATTTCTTCCCATGTTTTCCTTGGCCTTCCTCTGCCGACTGACCCTGCTACCTCAACTGTTCTACGTCTACTAACCCAAACACTCATCCTTTCTTCCAATGTGATCAAACCAACACAGTCTCCTGTTCTGCACACATCTCCCTATACTGTCCAGATTTAATATTTAAAGCCAAAATAACCGCAAAATATATCAAGCACCTCATGTGCACGATTCGGCATCAAATGACCCCCCCCCCGCCCCAAAGGGTTGAGATGCCGTAAAAAAAAAACTTCAAATCATGTGTACGAAAGAGGAAGTAAAAAGAACATGTTGATATCATCCCCCTCACTCCCCGCATTAGTGGATAGAATTTATATGGATTTTAGAAATATGTTTAAGGAGAGTGTTTATATTTAGATGTTAATTCTCCTGCATGCATTATCATTAGCAATTGTCAAGGATTGAACCTGTGTTTGTCTGACCGTACATTTAAAATTTTTCTCAGAATTTTTCTGATATTTTCACTCAGTTCTTTTGCTTTATTTTTGTTATTGTTGGTGTTGTTCCAGTGTATATTCTGGAATTTCGCCTGAGAATTCCATCCCCATAATTGACCAGACTGAGTCAGTAATAAAATTGATCAATCCCCCCCCCCCTCAACCGACTAAAGCAAGTATATCTGTTTTTAATCTCTCCACGCCCAACCCTTCACCAGTCCTCACATCTGTTGATGTAGGTCACTATGCCCCTTAACATTTGCAGCCAGCGTGAGTGGACGACGATGCGTCTATACTGGCCCAGCTGTGCAGCTGCCACTTTACACTTGCCGTCATATGATTGTCTGCTCGACATAACCCCAACACCTCCACTACCCTCGACTGTTCTTCCACGATGCATGATAGAGCCAGCACTGCCAGCGCTCTTAATATTACTGCACATTCTTACTGGATAGACGGACCCGGGTGGGCAGGGATTTCCTAAATATTTGTCTGCTCAATCAGCAAAGATAGAAAAGATTGAAATAAATTGTTTATTTTTGCCGTTAATTATTATGAATAAGAGTTATGGCTCATCTGATAAAGATGCTTTTAGTTATTAACTCCAAGAATACACATCTCGGTTGATATTTAAAATATCTGTCCATGATTTTATATATATATATATATATATATATATATAGTAAATTCCCGAAACAGTTTTCCATGGTAAACAACTGATGATCCCTTAAATAATGTTAAGACTAGCGTAAATTCTTGGAAGCAAACTAATATAGTGACTGTAAAAAGTAAATTGACTTACAAGAAATGGAAGGACTTGGAACAAAAGTGTTTTTTTTTTCCCATATAGTTTTAATGGTTGAAAAACGTCCGAGACATAAATATATATATATATATATATGTGTGTGTGCTTCCATCCGATCACACAAAAGTTAGCGAGTAATACATAGGCATTCCCCCCAGACGAAATCATTTCAAATGCTGTGAGAAAGAAAACAGCAAGTCAGACAACCATCTCAGACTTACCCTGCCGCTTGTAATAAATTCAAAAAGAAATCCACAACTTTGAGTATAATAAAGTCAACAGTGACTTTTTTTTTCTTTAGGTAATCAGAAATGATGATAATAATTTATATATTAAATAATTAAATTACTGACATAATTCTATTATTTTTATATGAATATTTTAGTAATATATTTAGATAAATAGTGAATGCGAACATTTGTGGAGCATATTCTTTACAGTAATTTTTGACGGACAGTGTACACTAGCATATATTATTATTTCTTACTGGAATACTACTGCAAGTCTTTGGTATTTCATCACCACAATACTCTCACTACTTTCATCTACTTGTAAAAGCTTCAATATGGCATAAAAATCACTGGTGGATTTCGATTATTATCTTTTTAGTTGTTTTTTGTTATTAAATTAAAAAAATTTTTTTTTTAACATGGTTCACCCCAAACAAGGCAGGCCACCACTGTAGACGTAAGGGGCTACTGAGACAAAAGAAAAGGGGAGAAGGTTGGGGGGGGCAGCCTAACTTGGGATCTGCGCAGCGAGATGTCTGTTTACATTAGTTTTAAATTTCTGCATGTCGGTACTGTCGGGGAAACAGGGGGCAGGTAGGGAGTTCCAGAGGCCAGCAGCACGAGGAAAGAAGCTATTTGAGTAGAAGGCTCTCCGGCATCTGGGGACCTCCACAGTGAATGGATGGGATTTAGTTGATTGTCGAGTTAGTCTAATCATTCTTTTTGTTAACTTTTGTTTTATTTCTTTAGTTAAGATGGCCAGTTGATCTGTGATGCTTCAGTTTGAAATATCCTTTTCATCATTGGATGAACATATCTTATTTTAGATGTGTCTAAGTCACTCTATAAGAGGATGGGTCTGTTGGTTAGTCTGTCATGCTTAGGTTTGAAATAGCATTTTTGTCTCTGTCATGCTTAGGTTTGAAATAAAAATTTTGTCTTTTTGTCGTGCTTAGGTTTTAAATAGCATTTCTGTTGCTCCGTCATGCTTAGGTTTGAAATAGCATTTCGGTTGCTCCGTCATGCTTAGGTTTTAAATAGCATTTCGGTTGCTCCGTCATGCTTAGGTTTTAAATAGCATTTCGATTGCTCCGTCGTGCTTAGGTTTGAAATAGAATTTTGTCTTTTTGTCATGCTTAGGTTTGAAATAAAATTTTGTCTTTTTGTCGTGCTTAGGTTTTAAATAGCATTTCTGTTGCTCCGTCATGCTTAGGTTTGAAATAGCATTTCTGTTGCTCCGTCATGCTTAGGTTTGAAATAGCATTTCTGTTGCTCCGTCATGCTTAGGTTTTAAATAGCATTTCTGTTGCTCCGTCATGCTTAGGTTTTAAATAGCATTTCTGTTGCTCCGTCATGCTTAGGTTTGAAATAGCATTTCTGTTGCTCCGTCATGCTTAGGTTTTAAATAGCATTTCTGTTGCTCCGTCGTGTTTAGGTTTGAAATAGAATTTTGTTTTTTTGTCATGCTTAGGTTTGAAATAAAATTTTGTCTTTTTGTCATGCTTAGGTTTGAAATAGCATTTCGGTTGCTCCGTCGTGCTTAGGTTTGAAATAGAATTTTTTCTTTTTGTCATGCTTAGGTTTGAAATAGAATTTTTTCTTTTTGTCATGCTTAGGTTTGAAATAGAATTTTGTCTTTTTGTCATGCTTAGGTTTGAAATAGCATTTCGGTTGCTCCGTCGTGCTTAGGTTTTAAATAGAATTTTTTCTTTTTGTCATGCTTAGGTTTGAAATAGAATTTTGTCTTTTTGTCATGCTTAGGTTTGAAATAGCATTTCTGTTGCTCCGTCGTGCTTAGGTTTGAAATAGCATTTCGGTTGCTCTGTCGTCCTTAGGTTTGAAATAGCATTTTCCTTATTCTGTCACTCTTAGGTTTGAAATAGCATTTTCGTCTTTCTGTTACACTTAGGTTTAAAATAGTATTTTCCTTGTTCTTTCATGCTTTTTGTCACGCTTAGGTTTGAAATAGCATTTCCATTGCTCCGTCACGCTTAGGTTTGAAATAGCATGTCCATTGCTCCGTCATGCTTAGGTTTGAAATATCATTTCTGTTGCTCCGTCATGCTTAGGTTTGAAATATCATTTCTGTATCTCCGTCATGCTTAGGTTTGAAATATCATTTCTGTTGCTCCGTCATGCTTAGGTTTGAAATATCATTTCTGTTACTCCGTCATGCTTAGGTTTGAAATATCATTTCTGTTGCTTCGTCATGCTTAGGTTTGAAATAGAATTTTCATCTTTTTGTCATGCTTAGGTTTAAAATAGAATTTTCCTTTTTCTGTCACGCTTAAGTTTGAAATAGAATTTTGATAACTAAACACACAGTAAAAATGGACACATTGTAAAATTAACCATTTTTATTTTTTAAAGGAAAGTTAAATAGTGCAAAATTTATTTTCTATCAAAATTATTTAAACAAATTTTCTTTTAGTTTTCTTTCTTTTTTTTTTATTGTCCGAAAAGTTAAATCTTTTCAGACAATAAAAAAAAAAAAGAAAACTAAAATAAAAAAGAAGAAAATAATTTGTATGAACTGAGGAAAGAAGGTGGGGTGGATGTACACCCGGCAGCTGCTGTACTTGTCTGTCTGACCTTAGAAGGTCAGGGGCGTTAAAAGTTTCACCTGGTTACACAGCGGCTGCTAGAAATATCTTTTCAACTTGTCTGTGACACACTGCAGTAAAAAAGAAGAAAGGAAATAGATTTTGTTTTCGTCCTTTTCCAAATAATTTTCAATCTTATTTTAAATTCTCTTATATAAATTAATTAAAAATTTTTTTTTTTAATGTGATCACAAATAAATTACTGAACTCAACTTAGTTTGCCACAACGTTAGATCATGGTTGATAATATTGTGCAGCACCAATTTCTTAAAGAGAGGTTTGGAGAGTTGGATGAAACCTGTTGATACAGAGAAGTCTTTTCTGGGTTTTTTTATGTGTGTATATCTCTATCTTTATAAAGTTAGGTATGTTTTAAAATCTTTACGTACAGGATTCACTCCTAAACTAATTAACGAATCATTATGAATTTTGAAACACAGCTGCTAGGGAGTCCAAATGTGAGCTATATTTAATAAATTATCTCCATGCAAAGGGGATAAAAACAGGATGGAAGCCCTTCATGAAAATTCAAATACCTCTGATTTTTGTGAAATTTTAACAATAGGTATTAAAAATCAATCAATAAATATTCCCCAAATTTCAGTGTCTTTGGAGTATTTTAAAGGGTTTTTAGGGAACGTAATATGGGCACAACCTCCCATTTGAAAATTCAAATACATCAGATTTGCATTGAATTTGATCCATAGTCATTAGATACCAATTTAGTAAGATTCCCTGAATTTTAATTTCTTCTTAAGACCACTTAAACTTAAGCCTTAAATTTGAGACATTTTCTAGAATCAAAATTATGTCATGGATTTTCGACATAAGGTTTAGTATCATTATATCTTGATTTTAATCTTCACAAGGGGACATAAAATTGGTGCAAAACCGTTCTGTTCAGGGAATTAATTTTACCTGTCCTGATACGCATATTCTTCTAGTGTGTGTGTGAGATATATATATAATATGCATAGATATAGTATAATGAATAATATAGTGGCTCTGAGAAGGTCGCAAAGACTGAAACCTCAACTTATCGGTGTAAGCTAAACAAATATATATGTGTGTATATCATTATACTAAATGTCAGTTAATCAATGTTTTTTTTCCAATATATTTTAATCACACAAAATGCATGCTAAAAATTACCTTAGTTCTGGGATTGAATTATGTTTGAAAAGAATTCCGTTTTATAATTGTTCTAATTAGCCGTAATTTATAATTAACTGAACAAGTCACCCATCTCTCTCTTCTGTATTTCTCTCGCCTCTCACTCTGTTGATGTTGATTCAACCACTCTCTAATATTTCTTAATGTCTCTGAGTATTTAAAGAAAGTCTAATTCTCTCTTTCCCAATAATTCACAAATGTGTGTTCGTACACACTGTAAAGACGTATGTAAATTAGATAGCAAAATAATGTCGCTTTACTTCTATATCCTCTATAACAATGATATAGAAGTTAAGAGACTCCTTATTTTTAATTATTCAAGAAAAATTACTTAAAAGATATATCATAGTTTATGAATTTTCGAATGAAATCAAAGTGGAACAAATAATGTTAGTGATTGTGACCCAACAGGTCACTCGTAATCTAGTATATATATAATAAAGGTGTGTGTGTGTGTGACCGTTTATAGAAAGACAGACGAGAGTGTACCTAAAATATAAGTTTATACACATGTAGACTTTTCCTCGGAGCATGATTAAAGTAGCCCTGACTCTCTAGGTGCCCTTTTAAGGAAGCTATGGGCTCTTTTCCAACATTTTGCACATGAAATACAAATTTACTTATGAGTGTTGTTTTAAAAGACGACTTAACAAATGTCTGAATTGCTCAGTTAAGAAAGAATCAGACTGACAATATTGAGTATGTTTAGATTCTGCCCTCTCAGTGCTTCTTTTTAAATAAAATTAAATGAAATTACGGAATATATATATATATATATATATATATAATTTTAATATAATAAAATGTAAGTGAAGAATTTTGGTATATTTAGTACATAACGCCTCTTTGTCTGTCTACCCCTTCTCTCTCTATCTATATAGGAGAACGTCTGTCTGTTCCTTAATACCCTTATACAAAGACAGACTAAGGAGTGTGTAATAAAAACTGGACGCCGAATATAACTTAAGGATAAGCTTTATTTAACCATTTGTTGCTTAGCTAGACAAATAGTGTTTTAACATTCACTCTTAATATACACGAATGTAGAACATTCCATTATTACTCCAAGGGGGAGACAGGCATCAATTATCTTTGTTACTACATTCTCCCCCATCTATCTTCTTATTCGTAGGGAACAAAATCATCCCATCGACCTGGCCTCCTGCGGGTTCTTTGAGGGCGTCTTGGTTGTTCGTGCCCGACATCCATTTCTAATCTAGGCTCCTCGGGACCTGACGACGTTTCGGGACTGTCTTGTGTTGCTGGTTTAGGGCTAAAATATCTTGCTCCAAATCGCTCTCGTTTTCTACGGCGCTTCGGTCGCTTGGTGTCTGAAGATTGAGTATCTGTCTCAGATATTGGGTGAAACCGCTTTCGTGGTACCCATCTGTCGTCCGAACTAGAGTCAGAGACGACTCTGTTAGTATATTCAGATTCGTTTTGTTGGGACTCTGAACTTGACGTATCTGGCACACGATCACCTAAGAGGGTCGGACTTGTTCCACGAACCGGAGCTCTATATCCATCTGAAGCAGTTCTACGTTCATATACATTTCCTGCTGGGGCTAGATCCCTTAAGGAGACAGTAGATTGCCTTCCTTCTGAATTTCTGACCAGTGCATACTGAGGGTTCGCTTCGATTAATTGTACCTCGCTTACCAATGGGTCATGTTTACTATGACGAACATGACGTTTTAATAAAACTGTGCCAGGTTGTGCAAGCCACGAGGGAAGTGATTAATTCAAAATGTCGGCCGATTAAGTAATGCCTCCATTTTCGTAATGCCTCAACTATGGCGTACGCTTCTTTTTCTATTGCAGAGTGTCGTCGCTCGGATTTCGAAAGTGTTCTTGAAAAAAAAGCTACAGGACGACCGGATTGTCTCAGTGAGGCAGCTATCGCACAGTCGGAGGCATCCGTCTCAACTAATAGAGGGATAAAAGGATCCACAGCAGAAATGGCAGACTGAGCAATGTTCCTTTTCATGTTTTGAAATGCTCTGATGGCGGAACAGGACAACGGAAAAGTAGATACTTGTGTCAATGGGTGTATTTTTTCTGAAAAAGACGCAACCCATTGGGAGTAGTGAGCAAACATACCGAGGGCTCGTCGTAAAGAGGGCATGTTTCCAGGGATTGGTAATTCCATTAGCGGTTTCAGTCGCTCGGGATCCGGCGTCATGGTGCCATTTTTGACAATGTATCCCAATAATTTGATGCTTTTCAAGTTGTAGGAACATTTTTCACTGTTCAAAGTCAGATTATATTTCTTGACGGCAGCCATGAATCGTTTAAGGTTGTGGTCATGTTCAGCTTGGTTATGTCCGCATACTGTGACATTGTCTATATATGCAACAGTACCCTTCAATTTTTCATTGGAGATTATTTCATCTATTACCCTCTGGAAGCTAGCCACACCATTTGTTATCCCAAAAGGAATTCGGCAGAACTGATATAGACGACCGCAGGCCTCGAATGCCGTGTAGGGCTTATCCTCTGGCTTGATAGGTACCTGATGGTAGGCACTTCTGAGATCTAAAGTACTGAAAGTGTGATATTTTGCAATATTAGAAATCATTTCGTCAATACGAGGCAGTGGATAGGCATCGAGTAATGTGTATCTGTTGATGGTCTGGGAATAGTCAATGACCATCCTTTTCTTGTGATTTTCAGTGGCTGTTACGAGGACCTGTGCTCGCCATGGAGATTCACTTGGCTCTATAATTCCTTCCTTAAGTAGTTTTGTTACTTCTGCTGCTATGAACTGCTTGTCCGTTTCTGAATAGCGTCTTGATTTTATTGCTATTGGTTTGCAGTCAGGAGTTAAGTTTGTAAAAAGTGACGGGTGCCGCACTTTGACAGCTGCTAGTCCACATACGCTTAGGACTGGCTTGGGGCCACCAAAAGGAATTTCAACGCATGAATGTTGTTTTAGAAAATTGATACCCAAAATCACTTCGCAGCAGAGGTTTTTCATTACTGATAATTTGATCCCTTGATAGGAGTTTCCTTTTAGTTTCAGGTTAACCATGCAATATCCAATTACATGGGACGATAAAGATGAATTTGCCATTGATATTTGGTTGGAACAAGGAAATATTTCCCATTTATTTGCTTTTACAATACTGGCATTAATAAAACTTTCGGAACTGCCTGTATCAATAAGCGCATGAATAGTCAATCCATTGATTTTTACCCTCACGATTGTTTTTGAGAGGCAGCCGGGGAATGCAGCTGATATTGTAATTGGTGCTACAGTAGCAAGAGTAGCCGAACGTTTTTTTTGAGAAGCTGACCGGCAAACTTTCGAAAAATGTCCCTGCTTATCACACTTGTGGCATCTAACATCTCGAGCCGGGCAGGACGAACGAGCATGTATACGAAGGCCACAAAAGTAGCATGTGGATCCAGCTGAGGCGGCAGTGATAAGTTGTTCGTGATCGTTAGAAAGGGGGGTGGCAGCATCTTGGACAATGGAAGAATTTTGAACATGCAGAGGAGGGGCTACGATAGCAGCTCCCAAAATATCGGGTTGTAAATAGAAGACAGACTGCTTCTGTGCCATGTCCAACGTTAGAGCTTGTTCATAAGCTGTTGGTAAGTCTAGGTTTTTATTCTCTAGTAGTCTTTGTCTTATTTGGTTGGACTGTATTCCATTAATAAATGCGTCCCTGATAAAAACATCTCTCGCTTGGTTCGCAGTTAAGGCTGTAAATTCACACTCGCGACTTAACGTCTTTAGAATCTGAAGGTATTGTTCAAGGCTTTCTTCTGGTTGTTGACGCCGGGTAGCAAGTAAATGTCTAGCAAAAATAGTATTTTTTTTCTTGACAAACATGGCTTCTAAAATGTCCACCGCAGTTTCATAATTTTCACATTCAGATAAATTTCTATAAATAGCAGTAGAGACATGATGTAAAAGAAGGGTATATTTCTCAGTACCTGTTAAAGCCGCGTTTGAAGATAACTGTAGAGCTGTAAGGAATCCTTCGAACATTTTTCTCCAATGCCGCCATTTGTCAGTAGATTCCGAGTCGGCCGTATCAAGGTCTAGACGATCGGGTTTCAAGTAACGTTCCATAACGAATGGTTAAATAAATTGTAATAAAAACTGGACGCCGAATATAACTTAAGGATAAGCTTTATTTAACCATTTGTTGCTTAGCTAGACAAATAGTGTTTTAACATTCACTCTTAATATACACGAATGTAGAACATTCCATTATTACTCCAAGGGGGAGACAGGCATCAATTATCTTTGTTACTACAGAGTGTACCTTAAATATAAGTGCATTAACATGTACAATTTTCCTATGAACATAATGGAAGTAGTTCTGGGTCTCTAGCTGCCCCCTTAAGGGAACTAAGGACTTTTTTCAAACATATTGTACATTGAAATTAATCTATTTATAAGCGTTAGTTTAAGAATATTAACATATATCTGAATAGCTCAGTGGTAAAGATATCAGGCTGATAACATCAAGGTTGCTGTTCAAGTAAACTCTCCTTACTATTATTATATATTGTTGCATATGATGCTATCCAACACTCGAACCCGGGCAACGCTGCTAGTATGTATGCATATATATATATATATATATATATATATATATATATATATAATCATTGGAAAAGATAAGTATTCTCTGTCTATTAGATCTGTTGATCATTGTTTCCAAACTTCAAAATGTTTCCAAAAGTCATGTTGTTGTTTTGGACTTTCTTTCATGATATTTCGATAAGCTCTTAGTCTTTTTCCAGTGAAATTATAAAAAAAAATGCATATAGTTGGATCAAATACGAAAAACACAAATGAGAAGAGATGTTTTTAACATTGAACATTCCTCCTAAGTACACAAATATGATCACATAGGTTATAATCACAAAGTCAGAAATGATGATCGCTGATTATAAACATTCGAGGTTGCAAAAACCAAAGTTATAAATAATTTTGTTAAGACCTGAATGACGTCATGCAATCTCTTCTAATTCGAATTTAATTTTCTGTTCAGCATCAAAAAGATTGCTTTTTTATTTGTGCATTCCGCATAGGTCTTACGATTCCTCTGGAAGAAGACTAAAGTAGTTTCATAATTTTTTTTAGATGAGGAATGGGAATTTATATTATTTCGATTATTCGAACTACTTTTCTTATCCTTGATGTTATTCTCACAACGTTTCAGCTGCATGGCCCCGTGGCGCAACGGATAAAAAAGTGCTAATTAATAATCAGTTCTGAGTGACAGTCCTCTGAAGGTTGAAGGTTCAATCCTCAGTATGGGCGATACTAAGAATATAATTAAGAGTTACTTAAGACCTCTACCCGGTCATGACTGATGAAACAACAAGTTACCCTCGTGGATTAAATAAAGGGTTCCATTCGAAATTTCGTACAGATTCTAGAGTTTGACACCGGAAGAATATCGGAGGTTACATCGGACAAAATGTTGATGAGAACAGCAATCCGAATAATCCAAATAATACAAAACTAAAGTTAGTCGAAAGTTTGAAAAATAAATAATGTTAAAGACGACACTATGGCTTTTTTTAAATGCTTATTTACCGTTCACTCTGGTTTTAGAAGGATTATTAAATCCACACGTGTCTATCTTATTCAGTGAAATATGCTTGCAAGAATGGATGCTGTTTGACTACAAAAAATGTTTACATGTGATGCTATTGGTATGCTGAATATGAAGTGTTTTCTATTTCCTCTTTCCAAATATTCATGACTGCCATCAAAGAAACAGAAACAAGAAAAAGCACCAAAACGAAACTTTAAAAAAAAATGCTTTTATTTAAAAACTGTTCATTCTGAGTCAGAATCTCAAATGACAATCAAGACAACAAAAACATAAATATTGTCTTCGTCAAGAAATACTTTTTCCATTTTTTTTTTATAATCAAAACCAAAACTCTGGTGAACTGAGAAGCATTTCCATGGAGAGACTTATGTTTTTCTATTTATTTTCTCTTCAGATTGATTATTGATCTTCTCGGTATCAATAATCAATATAAAAAAAATTCTAGGAAAATATAGAATCACAAATATCCTCCACTCTATAATAAAAAGCAATGTGTATTTATTTGTAAATAAATATATATCCGTCCCATCACACAAAAGTCTGTCAAACGAATGAGGGAAGGGAATGTGCAAATCTATTTCCATAAGGTTTCCCCCACCCCCACCCTTTCTGCTTTCTGTACTGATTTATACGTTTTTTATCTTTCCTTTCTTTTCTTTTTTTAAACATTCCAGTTTGGGACCTTTTCTTTCTTCTTTTCTTTATGCGAGCCACCATTGTTCTTTCAATTTCATTTTTAACCACTAAGATCTTTGAGGTTTTTAACATGGGCATCATTTTTTTCTAATGTCTATCACCTATCCTCACCCCCACCATACCCTCCAAGACCACTAGACCAATGAGTCAAATGAGCTGGAACAAAGGAAGGAGGGAATAAATCAGACAATTTTGAAGAACATGGGATATAATAGTACTTACAGAAGAGACTGAGACTAGCAACATCACCTCCGCGAGAAAGAGGGTGCAAAGAAGAAGAAAGTGTGAGGCCAACCAAATTATAGATATGCTTCTGAACCCTATCAAGTACCCTCTAATAGGACAAAGATTCACCGGTCCATAGATGGCAACATATAGCTGTAGATTGAATTAACGCATTTTAAGAATGTGACTGGAGGGGGGAGGGGGCAGGTTAATAATGCAAAAAATAATTAAAACATGTCCGTCTGTCTGCCAGTCTTGGACAATTGGAATCGTGTCAGAGAGAATTTTACCCTAAGTCCCCCAATTCTCCTAAGATAAAAGATATGCAGCCTTACAGAATAACGAAAACCTATTATCACTTTTGAAACTTGCTTTTTCTTCTGTTTTGATCACTCACCTTGTACAACATTACCCCTCACAAAATATACCCCATCATTTTGACCCTGTGCTGGACTTGACTTATGAAATATCATGACAGCTGCCATTAAAATCATTATCCCTATAACATAAGCTTGCCAACCTGCTGTGGCATACGGAAGATCACTTCTCTTTAAAATGTATTCAAGTTTCTAAGCTTTATATCTTTTAAATTTCGTAATCCTAAGTTCAATCTTTGATGTGTGTGTACCACAGCCATCACCTAGAAAATACTAAACTTCTATCGGACCAACAGTATGGATTTAGGCCATCCCGTTCGACTCTCGATATCCTAAGTCATCTCTGAACGTATATACCACACACTGGATAAAGCAGGCGACACTAGGGCGGTAGCACTAGATATCTCCAAAGCATTTGACAAAGTCTGGCATGAAGGAAAATTAACTCATACGGTATTACTGAGACAATGTTTAACATAATCAGATCTTTCTTAGCTCAAAGGAAGATCCAGGCCATACATCTAAACAGCATCACATCAACACGGTGTGCCCAAGGGGTCGATACTCAGACCTATATTATTCCTGATTTTCATAAATGACATCTATGATACAATCACGCCTGAGATGAGTGTATTTGCTAATTACACCATGCTTTATTCTCTGCATGAGGGTAAATTGAATGGTCACTCATGCAAAACAATGGCTGAATCTTTGAAAAACTATCTTCAGTCTATAGTAGAATAAGGCCAAAAATAGATGGTCACATTTAATGCTACTAAGACGAAGCTCCTCTCCTTAAACAACTACAAGAAACATTTCCAACCACTGATTGTCATGGTCAATATTACTCTTCCCAAGAGTCCAACGTTTAAACTCCTTGGACTGACATTCTTAGGCAATATGAGTTGGAATAAGTACATAGAAGATGTTGCCAACTCTGCTGCAAAGAAGGTAGGCTCCCTCTACCAGGCTAGAAAACTTCTTACATCTGCCATTATCTTATATCTCTATAAAGCCATCATTCGCCTGTGCAAAGAGTATTGCCACATCTGGGCTGATTCACCAACCATTAGCCTCTCTCTCTCTTGGAAGGGTGCAAAAAAGAATTTCAAACCTAATAGCTCCTGCACTGTCTGCCAAACTGTCGCATCACCGCAGAGTTACATCCCTGTGCTTGTTTTACAAGTACTTTCACGGAATGTGCTCTGACAAACTTACTGCACTTGTACCCCCACCAACATAAATACCCCGACCCACCCGACTAGCAGAAAAATCCCACCCCTTTACTGTAGAGGTCTCTAGATGCAGAAATTTAAATGTAATGTGAAGAAACGTCTTGCTGCCTAGCTTTATTATCCAGGTTTCCCCCTCCCTAAAAATAAATCTGATTTCTATCATAGTAGCCCCTTATACTTCAGCAGCAATATACCTTGTTTGGAGCAAACAAAGGTTTTTTAAAAAGAAGAAAAAATGGTGACTGGCAGTTTGATGAATACAAGGCAAGAAACTGACAGTTACCATTTGCTGTTGATTATGTGTAAACACTTTTCAAACTTAAATTTACATATGCTCTATAACTGATATTGAGCACACTAAGTGTGTGTGTGTGTGTGTGTGTGTGTGAGAGAGGTCTTTGTAATGATGACTTAATATGGCTATGAGGTGTAGAGTTTTTGCTCTTTTTTCTAAATGAAGGAGGACAATCTCTAGATGTACTAAGGAAACGGAAATGGCAAGCCCAACTGAGTAAAGAGGGAGGTCGATTAAAATGACTCTCTCTCTCTCTCTCTCTCTTAGCAATTAAGTGAGTTTTTCCTTCAATAATTGGCCTTTCATTATTATTTATTTTAATGATGTAAGTATTTTCTTGTAAAAGCCCAATCCTGATTCCAATTTCAGATTGTGATGTCATTCAATAATTAGACACTTTGGTCAATGCTTCATTTTTGCCACATTGTGGAAACCATCTTTTTCCTTACAGTTTGAAATTTGTAAAAAAAAAAATTCTTTTAAGTTTCATAGAAAATTAATTTATATTTTATAATGAGAATGATATGATGGATGTGTAATATAAGTCTTAAAGACAGGCATAGATCTGATGACCTCAGAGGAAGATTAAATCTGGACAAGTATAGGGAATCCCAGTGTAATGTTGGGAACTGAGGGTGAGTTGTAACATAAATTTTTGTATCAGCTTTGTTATATTTATTTAATTTATAACATTGAGCACGCTATCAAATAAAATGTAAATAAATACCATTTTATTGGTTTTTAAAACAATCCTTCTGTTTTCACTTTAAACTTTGAAATAAGTCTATTGGATAGGCTTGTGAATTTAGTACCAAGATAAAATGGGTCAAAAGCCAGATGAGATAGAAAAATGGCAAAATTGTGATATAAAAATGATTTTCTATGGATAGCAAAAGATAAGAGAGAGCATAACAGGAAATGTCTATGCATTCTTCGTTGCTTCTTTATCAATGTAATTTATGTTTTGAAGATTGTGATAAAAGATCTGGCTGAGTGACAAAGATTTAAAAGGAGAGAATGCAAAGTTACAGTTGAGAGGTAAGCAAAGATCAAATGATCTTGGTTGGAATTACTGTGCATTCAACTAGATTTTATAAATATATCTAAACCCTTATAACTTTTCTTACGTTTTAAAAGAACGAAAAGCTTTTAGAAAAAAATTTCAACAAAATTCATCAAAGATTTTTATTCATTTTTTATTTTTTTGCAAAACTAAAAATGCATTTTTTTTTTATTATTAATACTGAAGAGTCACCACTTATCAAGGTCGAATGGCCACTTGAGGGATAATAAGATGGAAGGTGAAAAACCTCATGAGAGGATTAAGGATGTTTAATGGAATGAACGAAGATTAGTTACTTGTGTACGGTATATGACAGGAATCTGTTGACATTGGATTTGGAGATGCAAACGATGGAATTTATAGCAAAGTTCTTTGCAACATGTTTGACTTTATCAGATGCTAAGAAGAGCACCTAAAAAAAAAAAAATATGCCCCCCCCCCTCCACGCCTCTCAGTTTGTCAACAAACGTTTTTGGTGTCAACTTTTGTTTAGATTTAATATTCTTGTGTCAATTCTTTGAAAACTGTTGATGCAAGGTTAATCATCTTAGGAATTTGCTAATTTTCCTCGTTTTTTTTTTCTCAGACTTTTTTGTTTTTCCAGATAAGCAAAAAATTGCAATGTCATTTTTAACTGTCTGTTAACCAGTCTGCAAATTTTGAGTCGGTTTTAATTTCTCAAAATTCTGCTTTCTATAAATCATTCACAGTGAGAGTTCTTGGGTTAGTAGATGTAGAACAGTTGGCAGCAGAGGGAAGTGAATGATAAAATAGGTAGATGTGATAAGACTGGATTTTAGATAAAGAGGTATAAATAAAGACCTGGCCAAAGATAGGTTGGTTTAAAAGTCAATTTCTAAATTGCCAGCAAGTATAACGGACGTTAAGCTGAATATGATAATGATGAGTGAAATTTATTGAAATTCCAATGCCAAATATTTTGTTTCTTTGAGAAATGGTCAGCTCAATTGTAAATATTTTCTGTAAATAAAATCATCGAAATACTGAGGATATTTCAAATAGAGCAAATGTGGTATTGTGATTGTGTCTAGCTAAAAGTAGGAAATAAACAAACAAAAGCATCAACCCTCCTCAATCCCTAGAATCGTTTTGGCCTTATGCCTAAATTCATTAAAATTACGTAAATTACTGTAAATGGATAAATAAAAAGCTCAATTGATTCTTTTTTTTATTTTTTTTTTTTTATTAAAAAATGCGTCCTCGCATCTCTATAAGAGGCTTTGTTCATCAGTCTGCCATGCTTCTGTTTGAAATAGTATTAAATGAGCAGATTAAATGTATGCATCTTATTGAGTTGTACCCAAAGCATTTCTCATAAGAAGCTCTGTATATTGGTTGATCTGTCACACTTGAGCATGAAATAGCAGTTTTAGATGCCTACACGCATCTTTATAAATAGTTCTGTTAGTTAAATTGTCATGTTTAAGTTTGAAATAGTATTTTCATCACTAAACATGCAGATTGAATACATATATATTTTTTTTTTTACTAATGAGTCACCACTTATCAATTAAATAACCCGAAAAAGGTTGATATGCCGTAAAACTAAACAACCAAACCAATCCTTAGAAAGAGGAATTTTTTTTTTTTTTTTTGCTCTGTCTGGAAATTTTTATTTTATTTTCCTCTTCAGAGATTTTTCTTTTGTTTCGGCTGAAGAACCTCTTCTATTTTCTTTCACTTGAAATCTGATCAGCAAATGGGCGTGGAGTGGGAAAGGAGAAAGGGGTGAGAATATGCAATACAAATCCATGACAACACGATGGCATCTGCAAAAAGTATGGTCATATCTGCAGAAGGCTGAAGGACATTTTCTTCAACCGTTGCTCTACTTAGAAATAGGTATCACAAACCAGCCTAGAGTTTAGTGTGCAAAAATGGGTAAATATAGGGAAATTCACTTCAAATCAGTTTGTGATAACTCATTTATTTTTTGGGTTATTTTGATAAAAATTGTATGCAAACAAAATGTAATCTTTTCTCTTTATAAATGAACAATACTTTCTTTAAGTCATTAAGTTTTTTTTTGTTTTTGTTTTTGTTTTTCAGATTACTTCAAGTTAGGTGACGGGCAATTTATTTTTTAATGTTGCTGTTTTTTAACTTAATGCGCATGATATTGTGTGTCTTTATTTATTAGTGTTGGGATGATTAATTGGAATCGAGAATCAGAAAAATCAGAACTTTGGGAAGTATCAGAATCAGAAAAATTTCAGACTTATTTATGATTTTAAAAACAATTCTTTTAATTATTTTAAAAACTGAATTTTCCATTGTTGCTACAAAAAATGAAATTTTGCATAAATTTTCTAGGTAGCTTTTAAAAGAATGCAGTTGATTGACAAGGTTCCGAAAAATGTTTAAAAATTAAATAAAACATTTTTTGTCAAGAAAAAATACTGACAAACGTCAGTGATAATTACATTATAAAAAATTAAATCCACTTATTTTATGCCACTGGGATTTTGTCCAGCCCTTCCAGCATTGACAAACCTCACAAGACGTGGGCAAAAGGTGTGAAACAAACTTTGAACATTGTGTTGAATTAAATTAGGTATAAATGGATTAGTGAATTTAAAGATTTTCATGGCTCTGTGTGAGAACAGACTTTGGTGTCAGTTTTTTGAGTTTGCATGTCTGTAAACTGGTTGAAAAAGAAATATCAAAAGATATAAAAGGTGGATGGAGACAGAATGCAATAAAATCAAAGACTAATAATAAAAATAGTTCTTGGTTGTTATTGAAACCGTTTCGCAATTCAGTAGTTAAATTTTCCTTCCACTGAAAAGAGACAAGTACACTGACTACCGTGAAAGAAAGTGAAAATTTGCCATACATAGATATTTTTTGTTAACTATTTTAAATGAATTTATGATTAAAAATTAATTACTAACATGTTCTTTATTAATTTTTGTTTCATATTTTAAATTATATTTGAATGCAATGTGAAAGTTTGAATAGTTTTCTTTGAAGAAATCATGTTTAGAATGTTTTTTTAAATAGTAACATTGTTATTTAGAAAAAAAACTCATTCTTAACATGGGGAGGAGGCTTTGTTAACTATTCTGTTCCTACACCATCTTATTTTGCATACCAATTGCTGACTATTTTCAATTGCTAATGAAAACATTCAAATAGCATTTTGTCAACTAACGACAAACTTTGTTTTAAAAGAGAAATAAATCTTTAGTTGTCTCACTATTTTCAATCAATTACAAGGAAAACATTTGAGAAAAAATATTTAGAAATATCTACTCGTGTAATATACGTGTATATTTTTTACACTTGCAACAATATATACAGACATTAAATGGTTTTTTTTAAAAAGCAACAAATTTCTAATTAAATATTTAGAAATGTAAATAGAATTGAAATCGGGAATTTAGAACAGAATCAGTAATTGTATCAGAATCGGGAAACATTTTGGAATCGTCCCATCACTAGTCTGTATGCATATGAAAACAGTCCCATCTTAAAGAAAAAGGGCCACTCGTCAATAGGATGGCTTAATATATGGTTTTAAGTTGTCTTTCACAAAAAAAGATCGAAATTGAAAACTTCAGTGAATTAAATTTTTGCCTTATCAAATTGTGTTTCTGTCTGTTTTTACATGGTTCAAATCTGAGGGTTTTTTTTTTTATTGATTTGCTATTAAAATAAAATCTAACTGGATCTCTACTGTGCTATGAATCATATTAAAAAGATTCAATTTGTTAGCAGTTAAAATTAAACATATGAACCGTCAAAATCGTGTGCTTCTGTGTCATTTTTGCACATTTTTTTTTTTTTAGGAATAATGGGATTTTGCCTGATGTTTAGGCTGGCTTGATCTAATAATTGTTACTTATATGATTAATTTTTATTTACCACAAGATGACATTACATTTGTAAGAATTTTTCATTTGTTCAAAGCCTGTATATACTGTGCTTCTAGACAAATAGTGCACAAGACAGCAAATTTTCCAATTTCCAACAAACTTTGAATAGCCATAATTTGGTGGTTAACCAATATACATTTGGTATCATTGTTTATGTTGTGCAAAGATCTTAATTTTTTTTAGATATAATGAAAATAAAATTTAGGTTTGGGATATCTATTAGAAGTTGCGCTTAGTTACCAGAGTTTAAATCTAGTTTGCCGTTTACATTCTGCATTTCATTTCTTCATACATTTTTGCATTGCTTGGGATTGAATGAAAAATCCTATATCTGTTTGCCCATACACCAATATTACCTTTTTTATTTTTATTTTTTACGTATTATAGTATTTAATTTTTGAAATGGGGCTCAAGGATGTACTCAGGATTGATTGTGTAGGAGAAGGTGTGTAAGTCAAGTTTTCCGGAAATTAACGAGAACTTCTGTGTACTCCTACTCTCATATTACAATTGCTATCATTTTTTTTTTTAAATTTCTATCATTTTCAAGTTATAAATAAACTAGTAATCAAATATAAATAATAGTGTAGTGTTTCAGAATTAAATAACTTCAAGAACGTTGATAAACCGTAAAACAGGAAAACAAACCATCAAGCTCATCTATATAATAAAAGTAACCATACCTGTATCCGGCTCGCTTCAATAATCACATATGAAAATTTAATTTTCATGTTCAGAGAAGAAAAGGCTTAATCTTAATAATAACTGATAATAATAAAAAGGAAAGGAGACAATTTTTTGCACTTAATATAGACACAAAAAGGTATTGGAAAGAGAATAAAATAACAATAAAATCTTGCTTCATTGACTGACTTTTCGTTGAAAAAAACTTTGGTGATTTCTGTTTTTAATTTAATTAATTTAATTTTGTCTTTTTCTTATCGATTAGTTTTGTCTACTTTTTTATTGATTAGTTTTGTTTCACTTATTTCAAGTAGTGAATAGAAAACGGGTGAAGTCAGCTAGTTTTGAATATTTGCTAAATTTTAATTTATCTCCTGCAAGAATGTTGTCTTTAAAAATATTTTTCAAAGAATTATAATTAAGTTATGATTGGTCAGGAAGTATAATTTTTTTTTTTTTTTTTTTTTTAGTTGCATACACATCACTATAAGAGGCTCAATCGATTACACTTCAATTGTAAATAGCATTTTCATTGGTCTGTCACACTTCAATTGTAAATAGCATTTTCATTGGTCTGTCACATTTCAATTTGAAATAGCATTTTCATTGGTCTGGCACGCTGTAATTTTAAATAGCATTTTCTAAAAATCTTAATATCTGTTCGTGTTTTTCTTCTACTTAGCTTCAAATTTCCAATTAATTTTTCAAGCAGAAATATGATAGAAAAGAAAAGTTTGACAATTCTTGTGTTGTCTCATTTGTTATCTTTAGAAATTGTTAATCATTTGGCGGAATAAGTTTTGAATGTAACACCTTTGGGTATTTTTGTTGTTCTCCCTCTACTCTGACTAAGGCTGTAACTGTGTTCCGCCCTAAAATCCTGAGTGAAGTCGGGGATGGGGGACCATTTTCATCTTTTGGCAAAGCTATCGCTCATCATTCACTCATTTCGTACACACATTCTTACCAAAGTTGTTTCAATGATTGAAGTAAAAAAAAAAAAAAAAAAAAAATCACTAAACACAAAAACCCGCCTGCTGCTTGTGGTCGTTAATTACTTTGCAATATTAATCGTTAACTGTTGTCTGTGTATTGATTGCAAATGTTATCTCATCTTTTTGTGTAAAGCTTTCTACGTTTACTCATTTTTTATTCAGTTGTCGGATTTTCTTTTTTCTATACTAAATCAAACTAATGCAATGTAATCAAATGTAATGGACTTTTTGACTCATTTTTTTTAAAGCGCCTTGTGTCGTTATTGTCTGACAATCGACTTTGGGTGCATGCTCGCGTATATATATACTTAGAAGGATACCCGTCCCAGGACTGGTAAATTTAATTCCTAAGCAGAACAGTTTTGCACTACTTTTTATGTCCCTTCATGAAGATTAAAATCAACATATAATTCTACTAAAACTTATGTCTCGAATCCTTATTCCAATTTTGATCAAAATCCATTACATGATTTTCATTCTAGAAAATGTCTAAAATTTAAGGCTTAGCTTATGAAGGGTACACTATATATAAGTTGTTTGGTTTACATTGACATGTCAAGGTTTCAACCTATATGACCGCTTCAGAGCTAGTTTCTTTCTACAATAAGCCAGTAGATTATGTATGTTATTTATGTCCCCTTACAAAGATTAAAATCAACATATAATGATACTAAACATTATGTCTAGAATTCTTATTCGAATTATGATAATGTCTAAAATTTAAGGCTTAAGCTTAAGAAGAAATTGAACTTTCAAGGAATCTTGCTTAATTGGTTTCTAATGACTATGGATCAAATTCAATGCAAATCTGAAATATTTGAATTTGTAAATGGCAAGTTGTGGCTATATGAAAAAAAACTAAAAAAACTTACTCCAAAGAAATTGAAATTTGGGAAATATTTATTAATTGATGTCTAATACCTATTGTTAAAATTTCATGAAAATCGGAGGTGTCTAAATTTTAACTAAGGGCTTTTACTTTCATATTTACCCGTTTGCATAAAACTAAATTAAACTAAATATAGCTCACATTTGGACCCTCTGGCAACTGTGTTCCAAAATACATAATGATCGGTTAATTAGTTTAGGAGTGAATCCTTTACATATAAATATATTAACATAAACATACTTAACTTAACTTATATATATCTCAGTAGGAACAGCAACGACCACACCTTCTCCCATATAATTTTAGTGTTGCATTTCTTTTTATTTCACCCCCTCCCTTCTCTCCCATCACAACAGCATCTCTTTTTTTATTTATATTTTTAATCCTTTAAAAAAAAAAAAGCAAAACCTACTGCAGATATAATTCCTTGTTTGAAACAGTGACATAAATTGAAAAATCATTCTTCTCTCTCATGTTCTTTGGGGGGAACCTTACAGAGGGGGAAGGGGATTCTCTATGAGTAATAAACTGATTACTCAAGAGAATAAGTTACTGTAGAAAAGTAAGACTGAAAGGTTTTACACAAAATCCTTTGTAGCCTCTTGGCTAAGATCAGAGTGTAGTATCTGTTCCGATGGATGCTGCGCTCTGTAGACCGGTACCGTCTTGGCCTTTGGGCCCTGATTTTGCCGGTCTGGGGTACTGTCCTGTGCAGTTCTAGTAGGTGCACCCTCCCAGGCTTTGCCTTCTCAACTTTTGAGAAGAGGTTACTTTATTGCTAATCGCCTGAGGCGCCCCTACTGGGGAATGCTGACAGGGCTGCCCAGGCATTTTTTGATAGCCAGAGCGCTCTTCTTCCTCTAGGGTGCTGGCTTTTCAAATCCCACTTTCCTGACCTTGTGTCACATCTTACCGTTGTGAGAGGTAGATAAATACCAAGTTACTGTAGGAAAATATCTGACCATTTTTTTCTTATTTTTATTTCTTTATACATTTTTTGTTGTGAAGAAAATTCATTTTCATGGAATCCCCAAAACAAGCTATCCAAGAAAAGAAGCTGTTAAAGTTTTACAGCATCTGGGTACCTCTACAGTCAAGGGGTGGGATTTTGCTGCTAGTCGGGTTAATCAGGTGTATTTATGTTGAGGAGGTACAAATGCAGTAAGTTCGTGGACGCATGTTCCATTGAAGTATGTTAGGATGTAGTATTCTCTGTCCATGTTTCTTCTCCGTGAAACAACCTGCCAGAGGAGGTTGTGATGATGACTACCATATCCAAGTTTAAAGCAGCCTTAAACATTCAGACTGTATGTGGATCTAAATAGTTTCTACTTGTCTCTTTACATGGCTTGTTGCACTTTCCTATGTTTTGCCAAATAAATTTGATTTGATTAGGTCTGCCTCGTGAACTAGGGAAAAGTAACATTAAATGAATAGAAGAAGTATATTTGGGCTCTTCCTAAAAGAAAGACAACAAACACTTGGCTTTTGGCTAGAAGCAAAGTGTATAATCTGTTCTGATACTACCCCTCTTCTTTTTCTGTCTTTGGTCAGTGAAGGAGAAATTCCTCTAGATCTTGTTCCAATCCAAAATGCCCCTTTTTGGAGAGCTGGATTTTCCCCACGTAACAAACCAACAATGTATTTAACTTTGCTCTCGTGGAGAGACAAGTAAATAGGGACAACATACACTCGAACAATAAAAAATATAATGGTATATCTTTATTGTTCGAGTTGCGATGAATGAGTAGAGTGAGTGAGTCGTAGAGGTTTGAAATGCGGAAATAGGAGTTGATGGGAGACAAAACCCCAGAACTTTGAGCCAGTCGTTTTCTGTCAGATCAAGAATCAAACCAGTTAAATAACATTTATGGGTCGTCAAACTGTCATATCTTTTCTGGAATATCACCAACACAACTTTCTGTAGCCACCTCTCTTCAGTGGCATATCGTTTATTTAGTAAACGGGTGTATTTCTTTCCATTTTATACATGTGGCACTGGTGCTACCAGATCAGGCTGTCTGAAAATATTGGCTTTCTCATCTAAAATGCACCAAACATTGATGTTGTTTTTTTTTCCTTTCCCTTTGCAAAACTCAATCATGGTCTGGAAATCCCCCCCCGCGCCCCCCCCCCCCCCAAAAAAAAAACAATTTTCCTTTACAAAACAGCCAAACCAAAAACCATAAATAAATATTTGAAGATATAAAGAACTTGAAGCATAAAAACGTTTAACAAAATGACCTGATTTGACATTAAATAACCCGAAAAATGTTGATATGCCGTAAAACAAAACAACCAAACAGAAGGTGACCTCTTTGTTTTTGCTGCAACCATCGAACACAACCCTTCTGCTTATCCAAGTGGCATCCTTGCTTTTCTGTAGCCATCGAATGTTATTCTTCTTCACATGCAAGTGGCATCTCTGTTTTGCTTGCAATATTCTGTGTTTATCTCAACCTTACTGATCACATTGGGGTTATCTCACTGACAGATATTCAACAGTGGCATCTTTAAGTTCTAAAATGGCTTTGTCCTCTTCATCATTCTGCCGTCAGTTACCTTTTTTATCTACAATTATCTTTGGCTAATTTGTTAGCATTTTTGGCTTCAATCATTATTCCAGGATTAAGATTTTTTTCTTGAAGTTTTTGTGGAAATCTTATGTTTGTTCAAAGAACCAATCGATTTAGTCTTAGATTTTCAGAACCAATTACTTTGTCACTGCATTTACTGATATATAATCATATATATAATCATATATATTCAAATACATACAATCTTACAAAATATATGATAGAAATATTGTTTATTTAGCAAACAGGTGTATTTGTTTGTTTGTTTTTGTACTGATGGGTCACCACTTATCAAGGCCTGGGGGCCACTCGAGGATAATAATTAAAAAGATTGTTGGTTGGATGGTGATCACTGTCACGAGAAATTGGAAACAATGGATGAAATGGGAAGAAGATTACTTAAGAGGAATTAATTTTCCAAGAGGATGGCTCAACAAGTATTTGTTTACATTAGACTTGAAGCCGACCATGCTGTAGTCGATTGAGAAGCAGACTTATGGTATCTTATTCCACAGGTGGGATGTTCTAGGAAAAAAAACTTTGTTCATGGAAGTTCCATTTGGTTTTTCATGCAGAAAGAGAGAGAGAGAGAGAGAGAGAGAAAGGAAAGTTCTTTGCTGTGCTTGTAGCCAGACGAGTTCTTACTGTGAATGTTTTATGGGGGGGGGGTGCAAGGATTGGAGCTCAGTCGAGCATCTACCATGAACATAAGGATACAGTAGAGAGAGGTTAGCAACATCTCTTCTGTGTGAAAGAGGCTGTAGGAATGAGAAGAGATCATCCTCACCAGATTGCGAAGTTGATTTTTTACTCTGTCAAGACAAGAAAGAGCAACACCTCCCCAGATATGGCAGCAGTACTCCATCTTGGGCCGCATCTGGCTCTTATGCAGATAGAAGATTGCATCAGGAATCGGGTACTTTCTGGAGCGCTAGAATGATCCAACCATTTTTATAGTAACAAATTTGATGTAAGTCTTTCATTTTAAGTCTAGGGTGACAAGTGACCTCTTTGTTTTAGATGCAGCCACCGAATGCAACCCTTTTCTTCTCTAGGTGGCATCCTTGTTTTGCTGCAGCTATTGCATGTTATTTTTCTGTGGCATCTCTGTTTTGCTATAGCAACATTTAATATCCTGTTTACCTTATCCCCAGTGCGATCAGCAAAACTATCTCACTGACGGATATTCAACAGTGAGATTTTTTTACTTCTAAAATAGCGTCATCGTAGTCTTCACCGTTCTGCTGTCATCCGAAACGCTTTAGCTTCTTATCTATAATAATTTTTGGCCAAATTGTTAACATTTTGGGCGTAAATCACTTTTCCAAGATTATGGTTTTTCTTGAAGTCTTTGTGGAATCTTAGATTTAATCTTAGATTTTCAGAGTAAATTACTTTACCACTTACAAAATATATAACAGAAATATACAGATCTAATTCCCATCGTCAGATAGACACCAAAATTTTAGTTGTAAATTCATTCTTGTACCGTTATTTCTGGATTCATCCAGTTTATTCTTAAAATGTTCTAAACTTGTGCAATTTTTTACTTGATTATTCCCAAAATATATTATTCTTTTTGAAAAAAAATCTAATTGAGTGTTTAATATAGTTTTTAAAATTTTTTTTAGCAATAATTTTCAAATGTGAGATGAAATAAAAAAAAAAAAATGTGTTCCATATTTAGAAATCTCATTAATTATTTTGCATGTATCAATTAGATCACCTATCATTCTTTATAATAAAGTAGATAAGCCTAAGAATTCCAATCTATTTTTATAATTGAGATCTTTAGTCACTTTTCTTTCCAATTTTGATTTTATATTCAAATACCGATGCTTATCTACTGGTCTTAGTAGAGTCGTATATATTCTTACAATGACATTTGCATTGAACCTCTCGGATTTCAGTTTTTCTGTCTTTGTGTTTATTTATTTTCCCTTTAACAAATGACGATTTTCTTCAATTGTTCAACAGATGGCAGCAATTGTTGAGACTAGTGTTGGGACGGTTAATCAGAAAAATCAGAACTTTTTGGAGTATCGGAATCGGAAAAATTTGAGCCAAATTTGCGATCCCAAAAACGATTCCTCTAAAAATATTTTTAAAAATTAATTTTCTATTGTTGGTACTAATGATAAAATGATAAATATTTATTGATTTTTAAACTACAAGTAAAACTAAAATTTATAGATCATAATAACGAATTTATGTAAAAATGGCACTGGAAAATAAAAACTACCCGGTAAAAATGACACGAGTAGATAAATAGGAAAAAAGGGCACAAGTGAAAAATAGAAATGAATGTATCAAAATCTTGGCGGCAATACATAAGAAGTTTGTAAAATTAAAAAAAAATTATATCTACATTTAAAAGTAAATGAGAACTTTTTGCAAATCCCCCCTAAAAAAAAATTGATGAAATTCTACTTTCTTTTGTAGGTGATTTTAAAATCGGAATCGGGAATTTAGAACAGAATCGGTAATTGTATCAGTCGAGAGGAAAAAATATTGGAATCACCCCATCACTAGTAGACATTTTTGTTTTTATGCTTTGAGATTGTTTACTCCTCTGCAATTCATCGGCTTTTTATAATTTTGAATAAATTCAAAGTTGCTCCCAAAATACGATTTCATGTTTGATCGGTCTCAAAATACAACCCTTTAATATTTATTTTTTTCCATCTAATGTTCTGCATCAATTCATATATGCAAAAATCATTTTACGCACTTTTGGACGTCGCAGGGTGAACATTTGGTCCTTTGTATGTCATCACAAGTATTGTGTCGAAAAAACATAACCTCAAAAAGATTGATTTTCCATAAAACAGACAAACCAAACTGATCCTTGTGCGCCACGTACCTTGGTATTTCTTTCTCTGGATTTTGATAATGTTTTAGTAATACCATAATAAATTAATTTTTTACATTTTTTTATGCTAAACAGATCTTTTACAATTTCATTTTCTCTTGCCATTTCATTCTCGGATTTCAATCGATTTGATTTCTTTACAAAATTTATTCATTATTAGAATTTTTCTAGAAAACATTCTTTTCTTTCAAATGTCGATATGTATAATATTTTCTTGATAATCAGTATTGCTTTCAGATAAAGCAGATTTTTATTCATTTTTACATTAATATATATATGTATATATTTTTTTTTCTTTTATGATGTAAATCGTGTGTGTGTGTGCGTGTTAAGCTGATGCTGTGCCACTTTTAATGGCGCTTACTAATTCATTGTGAACCTCTTGGGCTTTTTGTCTGGCTGCTGCCGCTGCTTTCTCCAAGACAACAGCTATGTCTCAAAATGGTAATTCCATGCTGTCTGCTACTGCACTTGAAAAGAATTTGTGCCAGACGTGTATGGTATATTTTCTCTTAAGAAAACAAAACAAAAAAATATATATATATATTTCAAACAATGTCAGCTGACTTTATCTGAGAATGACTTAGACATTTTTAGTGTTGAGAATTTACTTAAATCAGCCCCATCCTCCTCATCACATTATTTCTCGAATTTAAAATCGCAACAATAAACAAACCCAAATGTTTATGTAAGCATTTGAAATTAAATTAAACTTAAAGTTTAATTTAATTTCAAATGCTTACATAAACATTTGGGTTTGTTTATTGTTGCGATTTTGAATTTAAAAATTTTGTTTAATGAAAAATTTTTTTCAGTATTTACAAAGTAAAAAAAAAACATCCAAGAATATTTTGTTAATGTAATAATTAAAAAAAAACTTTTTTTTAAATGGATTTCTTTTTTTCCTCCATCTCTGGACAAATCTGAAGAATAAACAGCAGCAGTAGGGGAACAGATTTCATGGGTGGAATCATGGAATCAGAAACGTAATCTGTTTATTTTTTGTAAATTACTTTCTTAAAAGTTGTTTTTAAATATTTGTCCCTTTTCCTTGTTTTCTTTAAAATTAGGAACAAACGGTTAAAAAAAAAAAAAAAAGAAAAGTTTGGCAATTTCCTTACAAAAATGTAAGCCAGTTTTTCCAAGAAACTGTAGCCAAACAGATGAGGAACCATTGCAAAAGTGGAAATGGGAAGAAAGACAAATGTTGTCGACATGGGAAGAGTGGGAAGGATATGAAGATCAAAGCAATAATTATAGTATATGTTATTATATCCTTTGTTTAGTGATATTACCCCCCAAAACATTAGCATCAACAAAAACAAAAAAGAAGCATAATATATATCTAAATAAGTAAATGCAAAAGTTTGGCCCATTTCTCACAAAACACCCTATTTCAAGTTAATTTAACTTTACACAATAGATGCATCATCTTTTTTATATACTACTTATGTATATGCGATTAGCAAGGTTAACTAATTTGCATATTGGTTTGAAAAAAAAGGACATTTTATTAATTAACTATTTGTTATTGTTTTTTAATTGAATTGTTGTTTTGATAACAAATGGTTGTTTTGCAATATTGTTTTATTTCCTGTTCAAATGTTTAGCATTTGTGCTCAAATTTTCCTTTCTTTAGAGGGACTAACTTTATATTCAACAAATTGCAATCTATTTCTAAATTTCAAGTGAAACGGCAAGTTGATTTTTTTTCTTTTCCTTTTTTTACAGTAACATTTAAAAGTAAATTTGTATGGGAATTACCAAAATCTATCTATATGAATAAATGAGAAAGATTTTGTTTTGTTTACAACAAATTTATGAATGAAATGTTTATTATTTTAAATTAACGTTTCAAGTAGCAAACTTTGCAAAGCGATAGAAAGTCAACAAAGTTAGCTAGTATATGTGTGTGTGTGTATATATATATATATATATATATATATATATGATAATTTTATTTACACAGACATGTACAAAATCTGCGACACTGGCATGTCGATGTTATCGATCAACAGTTACTATAAACTGAGATCTCATCAGGCAGAGTTAGAATCCGATCTTAACCTCAGATCATATTTGGTTCTCTCCAAATATGATCTGAGGTTAAGATCGGATTCTAACTCTGCCTGATGAGATCTCAGTTTATAGTAACTGTTAATCGATAACATCGACATGCCAGTGTCGCAGATTTTGTACATGTCTGTGTAAATAAAATTATCATACATAAAGCTCTATTTTGATATTGAGCACTTTTTATAAACCCGGTTAAAATTCTCTGGATTACCACCCTGTGGATATTTTTCACCTGGATTATTACCATTATTATATATATATATATATGTGTGTGTGTGTGTGGACACATACACCCAAAGTCGATTGTCAGACAGAAACAAAATGAAGCGCTTTTATAAAATAATGAGTAAAAAAAAAAAAAAGTCCATCACATTTGCTTTGTTATTTGTATTTTAGATTTAATAACACTGTAGATTTTGTTTTAATAATTATCGTATAGCTTATTTAAATTTTCTCTGGAAACAATGGAATTTTGCAAGTCAAAACCGAATCAAGAAAAATTTTTAACGGAAAATTTGACCTAGAGTTAGTGAAACCAGCGCACACTGACGAATCGGGCAAGCTGTGTTCAAGTCATATCGGTTTCATAACGCCATTGTCATGTTGACAGCCTCCACATATTCCCTTCTGTGAGTACTTGATTTTATCAGGGAAACAGAATCCAGTAAATCAAAATATTGTTACTTGCTGAATAATGTGCATTGCATGTGTGAAAAATCTTGTTGATTAAGATTGTTTGCATCACCTAAAATGCAGCAGATTTTAGAAGTCGATAAAAGTAGGTATCACAAACCAGCCTAGCGTTTAGTGTGCAGAAATAGGTAAATATAGTAAAATTCTTTTCAATTTCAACTTGAGAAGACTCGTTTATTTTTGGGATTATTTTAATTTGGATGCAAACAAAATTTAATATTTTCTCTTTCTCACTTTCTTTTGTGTCGTTAATAGTTTGTTTTCCAGGTTACTTCAAGTTAGGTTACTATTTTAAATGACGGGTGATTTATTTTTTAATGTTGGTGTGTTTCAACGTAAAAAAAACAGTCCCATCTTTAAAAAAAGGTCCACTCATCAATATGGTGGGCTTAATATAGGATATTAAGTTGTCTTTCACAAAAAAACCATTAAAGTGTAAAACTTTAGTGAATTAAATTTTTGCCCTATTATCAAATTGTGGTTCCGTCTGTTTTTACATGTTCACAATCTGAGTTTTTTTTATTGATTTATTATTAAAAGAAAAATATAGCTTAATCTCTACTTTGCTATGAATCATAAGAAGATTCAATTTGATAGCTGTTGAAATGAATTTTATATGAACAAAGTTGTTCTTCCGTGTCATTTTTGTATGTTTTTTTGAGAGGTAATGGGATTTTTCTCAATGTTTAGGCTGGTTTGATCTAATAATTATAGCTTCTATTATGATTAATTTTCATTTACCACAAGATATTACATTTCTAAGAATTTTTCGCTTGTTCAAAGCCTGCATTTTGAGTTATACATTGAAAATTGTCTTGTGGGCCAATATCACAGAGGACAGCAAATTTTCTAATTTTCAACAAACTTTGAACAGTCATAATTTAGTTGCTAATTGAGCTACCAAACTAAATTTGGTGGCTAATTGAGCTACCAAACTAAATTTGGTATCATTGTTTGTCCTTTGCAAAGATCTATATTCCCACATTAAAAGTTTTTCGATATAATGAAAATAAAATTTTGGTTTGGGATACCTAATAAAAGCTTTGAAATAAGTTTTCTAATTTGACTATAAATAAAGGATTCTTTCTGGTCTTGTAATTAAGAGTGACGTTAACTTATGCCTTATGTAGTAATTCAATTCTTGATTGAGGTGTCGGGTTTTCACAATCAAACAAAAGGTGCGAGGATGTCTAGTTTTAATTGGCCAAAGATGATGCAGCAATTGGAGAAGCAGTTCTGTAATATTGGTTGGCTTCAAAATGAGTTTGATTCGAAAGCCGATTTAAATTAGTTGGGCAGAGAGGGAATAATTCTTCAGTCTCTTAGGACCAATTTGTCTCATTTCATGTTTTTTCACACGTCAAAAAGGAAAATGATCCTTTTAAAATGTTCAACTTAAAAAAATGGCCAATAGTAAAAATGCAGTTTTGTTCTTTTTTCTGTTGTGACTTAAAATAAAATTGAGCTCTCTCTTTTTCTCTCTATCTATCACTTTCTTTCTTTCTCTCTCTCTCTCTCTCTCTCTCTCTTCTTTTTCTTTCTCTGTCACCCCCTTTGTCTCTTTCCTTTCTTTCTTTCCCTCTCACTCTTTCCCTCTCTCTCAGGGAAGAATTTCTGCTTTGATACATAATAAAGAAATGCCCAAGACAAACAAAAAAAAAACATCAAAATCTTTGTGTCATTATTACATAGTTATAGTCTTCTTTTTGAGTTGGTGTCAGACAATTTTTACAACACCGGCTCTTAAAGAACTGAATGTATCTTGTCACAATTCTTTCTTCTCTCCCCAGATTTAAAACTTTTTTGTTTCCTTTTTTAAAATTTTTCCTAAATTCTTTAACGAGAATTAACATTTTAAAATAAAATTAATTTGAATGCATTTGATTTCAGCTTAAAATCCCCAGAATGTGCTCAGCTCACAACACGGCTCGCCTGTTAAGATTCGTCTCTACTACCACTTTCCAGTATGGCCGTTGCAGAAAAATCCACAGCTGGACAGGTTCACAAAAGTACGGTTCAATTCTTACTCAAATTTTTTGGCAATATGAAATGCCCAGATTTAAATACAGCAGCTTCTTTTCTCAACTTGACAGCACAATTCATAACGATGATCCATTAAAGGATACCAACATGTCTCAGGAAAAGGTATGACATTTTTTTCTTTTATTATTCTCCATAAATTCTTCATTATTTTTTTTTTTAATTCAGAAGAAAATTAAAACTTTTTAGTAACGAAAAGGAAATGTTTGATTGTATTTAATTCCTTTCCAACAACATCATCTCCTTCTTCATACAGTTTTGGTATTTAGGATGTTGTGAGTGTCCAGGACTTTGAGGTGGACACCACCAGACATTGTCGTTTTATGGCTGTTCTACATGCAGTCCGATCCAATGGATTGACATCAGTCATGTTGCTTTTTACGCACTCCAGCCACGTCTTTGTCAGTCTACCATGCTCCCTAGTGGCCGGGATATCTAGTCACATCATGAAGTTTATGTAAGAGATGGCACGCTGTACATGACCTAATCACCTGAGACGCCAAGCATCCAGTATCTCATCAATATCAACTTTCTGATGAAGCATAATTGATGGGGTCTTTATTTCCAGTTTCTGATCATGGCACGATTATTACGCTGAAGTTGTTGCACATCAGAATTGTTTGGGGCCAAGGTCTCACTGCCGTGCAAGGTAGCAGAGTGAATACAGGCTGAAAAGACTTTGCTTCAAATCTTGAAGGAAATGTGCCTGGAATCATCATCATCATCATCATGAAGTCAGTCAAAATGATTGTTTCCTGGCCTTAGATTGTCATATATGAGATTGTTATGTCTCCATTTGAAATTTCTTTTCACTGTAATTTGAACCAAAGTCTACGTTGGTTCCTCTTTCATGTCTAAAGCAGTTTCTTCTCTTTGTCTATTCTGTAAACATTAGGGAAGATTGATTTGTCACTTTTTTTAAGAAAATTAACACTACTTTGCTTGTGAACTGAAAACAAAAATTAGATTTCTAACTTTAAGATAACCGAGCATTTAGTTTTAAAGATCACATGAAAAAATGTACATAAATACTTAATTTCCACAGAATTTTGCCAACAAACTGACTTCAAAATTTCACTATTTCATTAATATATCCAAATAAAATCGAAAATATATTCAAACCAAAATTCTAAGTATGAATCACCATTAGCAAAATATGCTGTATTTTTTAAAAACTATTCAATAAATGCTGTAAATTTTCAACTATTAAAGTCGTTTGCTCACCTGATGGGAACGATTTAGAAAAAATATTTTGTCGTTATTATGTCCGAACCCAACTAGCGTAACCATTGCACTAACACAATTCCAAAACTGACTTGGCCTAATGAACGTGACCCCTCCACTTCAGGCCTTTCTCTATACAGGAGCTTCTTTTCCAGTTCGACAGCATAATTTATAACGATGATCTATTGACGGATACCAACATGTCTCTGCCATAAATTGTAAGCCTGCTCACAATTGTACTCTTACGTTTTTTTAATCTTATCCTGCTACTTGAGATTCATTATTTGTCATAGATGTACAGTAATGAAGATAATACAATAGCTTGGTCCACGATCGTACCAACATGCAGAAATTTAAATGTAATGTGAACAAGCATCTTGCTGCCTAACTACTCACCCAGGTTGTGTGCCTTGTTTGGGGCGAACAAAAGTTTAACAATATACTTAGCACTTGAGATGATGGTTATTTCACAAAGGTTTTTAATTCTTAAAAAGAGTGGATTAAACTGGGTGGGATACCTTGCAACAACCATGGCAGGTACAAAAATAATGAATTACTTCAGCTCCCTTTAACATCCCACTAACATTGCATATGACATTAAACTACGTCCAGTAGTCACAGTGGGCCCAGAATGCAAAACTTTGGAAATAGGAACACATTGTTACCCAGCTTTGAAATCTTTTATTTAAATGGGCAAATATGATTCAAAATATTATTTCACGAGTTAAAATAAACAAATAAAGGTTGTAGTAGCTTATAAAACCTGTCTTATCAGTTTATTGGGTTAGGTGAGACTTGATCAATCTATAGCACGATTTTCAAATAATTGGGTAATTGTATCTGACTTTTGATACACCGTCAATGTGGTCTTCCATGAACATAAATATGTTTTAAAGGTTATGTAGGAGCAAGAGCAAATTGTGAGCCAGACTAACGAACAAAAAAGAAAAAAACAAAGAAAATAACATTAATTTAATCTAGAAAAATATCTTCCACAAGACTAATTAAAAAATATTTTAGGAAGATTAAACATCCTAGAATGAGAATGAATAGTGTGATCAGTTATTCCACATTCAGTACAGTACTTGTTAAATACCAGCAGTTGACATAAATAGGGTTCAGTGCATCATCATATAAGTTAATTTGTTGGAGATGTTTTCCTAGATAAAAACTGTAAATAATTTCAAATGTCTTTAATATTTGCTTCTAAGAATTCTTCAGACAAGTTGCCTAGACCACAGCCACCATTTAGTCCAATCAGCTCAGCAGAATGATGAAAGGTTCCATGCAAAATGAAGTTGAGTTTTACCCAAGAAAAGTTTATGATTATATTCAGGCTAGTTTTCAAACACAAATCTCTGAACTTGTCTAGGTCACATCTTCTACTAGATGAGACAATAACAGAACTGTTGACATCTGTTGATGAATCAGACAATTATTTTCTCTGTTTGTCAGGCATTAGCTTTTCCAGACAATCTATCATTTTTTCTGAAAAAGTGCTTTCCCTGAAGTCCATTGGTAGAAGTTTCACCTTTATCACCTGCTGTTCTACACCTATCAAGATATAACCCTGTTTTTTTCATAGATTGTGTCCTAAACTCTTTCCTTAGACCAAATTGGTTCACCCAACGAACCAGGTTTTTCAACCCAAGACTTGTAATTGATGTGAATCGATACAAGACTTTCAAAAACCAAGTTATGTTTATATAAGAGTGAATGATGGTGATACTCTTTTGGTCTGAATTTGCTATAGGTTTCTTGGTAAGCCTTTGTCTTGTTTGAAAATCTCCACTTTTCGTTGGAACATCACCATTTTCATTAATCAAATCCTCATACAACTTCTTGGTATCCTATGCATTTCTATCTATTTGAAAACCTTGCAGTATTCTTTCTTTATCGGACCAATCATCTGCTTGAGTGACACAAAAGATGTAATCTGCTTCAGCTAAACCAGAAACATACTTTTTAAACTTGAGACCTTTCATGATGTCATGTATGGTTATTTTGACATCAATATCCCTGTTTCCAAATTGAACACATACACCTTCAATTGCCAGTTCTGACCGAGCCGTGTCCATTGTGGGGATAACCAAGTTGTGTAAATCATCCGACTTTTTTTTCTCGAATCAGATAGAGAGGGCGAAGTGTTCTACATTAATTTGGAGTGTGATTTTACCATAAGTTGTTCCATCTTCAAACGGTTTGATCAGCTTCAGCAGAGTTAGGCCATGCTGGAACAAGTTCTCTTTGGCATCTATCATACTCTTTGATTTCCACTAAACTTATTGACCTGTTTCATCATCGGCGTCGGTGTCTTCTTCGAAAATCATTTCAAGAACCCCAGTCTCGACATCACTTGAGCTACTTCTCTTTGACACTAGAATCTTCATTACAGATTCGGCAGTCATCTTGTTCTTTGTATTGAACTGAAACACTTTTATCATTCTTTAACAGAGGTGTGATGACAGGTCGCAGTTTCTTCCATCCCTCTAGAATCTTGTAAGTGGTATATTCCTTTCAAAGTCATGATGTGCCTTAACTTCCTAATCTGCTCCTTGTTCATGCATCAAGGCAATAAAGGGCACTTGTCTGTATGTTTGTTTGTCTGTTTGTTTGTCTGTTTGTATGTCCAGATACTCCTCAAAAACTACGCGGCGACATGGCAAAAAGTTTACATCTTTAGGACCGCACATATCCTGGGATCATAATATCTCAAAATTACAAAAAAAAAAAATGTCCCCGGGGGTCAACGGGGCCAGTTTTTGGGGGCGGGTCTGGTTTTTTGAAACTTTTTCAATGTTATTTACTGGTGATTTTGAAATCAGCCAATGTATTCATGTAACAACTTGATAAAAATGCACTGTCCGGTTGTATCAAGTCATCCCATAACTTCTGTCCGGATGTATCGATAACAGTGAAACAAGGGTTGCTCAATCACATCCGCACCTAGCAACCTAAACTTATATCTTTTAAAATAAAAATAGTTCTTTGGGGGGAGGGGGGGGGGGAATGTTTGGGACGCGGGTGGGGGGGCGGGTGGTAGGGGGGGGGGGATTATCAACATCTTCATCCTGACCCGGGTGCTTCTGCAGAATAGGGACCATGGGTTCTTATGCAGTATAGGGATCAGGGGTACTTCTACAGTATAGGGACCAGGGGTGCTTCTACAGCATAGGACCCAGCACCGGGGGTGCTTCTACAGAATAGGGACCATGGGTGTTTATGCAGTATAGGCACCGGGGGTGCTTCTACAGTATAGGATCCAGAGGCTTCTGCAGTACAGGCACGGGAGGGGGGTGCTTCTGCAGTATAGCCACCGGGGCGCTTCTACAGTATAGGACCCAGCACCGGGGGTGCTTTTACAGTATAGGACCCAGCACCGGGGGGGGGGGGGGGGGCTTCGTCAATTTAGGACCCAGAGGCTTCGGCGTTGTCCGGGAAAAATTTTGCTTGCGGAGAGGAGAGGAGGAGGAGGAGGGAGAGCCCCGGGCAACGCCGGGTACCCCTGCTAGTGGTTTCATCAAGTTCAAATGAGTGAGAAGCATGCACTGTCTTGATATAAAGCTCATATCCCACCTGAGCAATCATTTTCTCAGACTGCAAGTTCACACGATGGATCAAGTCGCCAAGTAACTGAGTCAGTGATAACTCTGGCCATTCCTTGGAAACACATTCCTGAATATTGTTTACAAGATCAGTATGCACATTTTTCATCCTAGAACCAAGATCAGTGAAGCTTTTTCTTCATTGCTTTAGACTCCTACACTACTACTACCTCCAAACATGTTGCCGTTGTTCCAGCTTGTTCTAAATGCATTACCCTTCTTGTGCTTATCTTTCAATCTCTTGAATTTAGCCGATGTTGCTTTGAAGAAAGTTGCACATTTTATGTTATACTTGACATTATATTGTTCTCTAAACTCTTTTTCACATACTGTGTATTCAGGTGGTTTTGTCTAACAAAGACCAGCTTCATTGATTATGATGATCTCAAAAACCTGACATTCAGTGATATTGATTTTAGCTTTTATTCGGGCCATTTTGAAGAGTATTAGACTGAAATTATAAAAAATAGAAAGTAATGAATTATCAAAGTGGGGATTTCAAATGTTTTTGGTTGATGGATAATAAAATCACTAAAAACACTGTTTTTGTTTTTTTTAGGTTTTATTTTAAAAATTCGGTTGAAAAATTGAAATTTGGGGAGTAATTTTTGGTCAATTTTGCATTAAAATTTGAAAAAAAAATTGGCTAAGGAAGGCACATAAACATACAAAATTAAACTTATATGATATCCCAGGGTAATTAATGCATAAAAGCACAAGGTGAACCCATAATTTTTATCTTAGGATGAATAATTTCAATCATAACAGATTCTAATTTGATGAAAATTTAAGGAAAACTTTGAAAAATGACAATTTTCATGACAAATCTTATCCATCTTTCAGGAGAGAAGAGTTAAGTGTAACAAAATGGATTCCATTGATTTTAAAAGCCATTGGTCCAAATTTTCTAAAATGTATATATTTCGATATGTGAAGCTTAGCCCTTTTTGAGATAATTTGGCAAATTTGTTAGAAAAATTAAAGAAATTTTGACAAAATTCTGTACTTTTTTGCTCAATTTTCTGATTTCTTTTACGAGTTTATTAAAAAAAACTAAAAAAAAAAAAAGCTGAAATAGAATCCCCAGTGCTTTTTATCACATATTACAAGTATTTTCTGACCAATATGAATTTTAGCAAATTTGTGACCAATAATTTGTAGCTATTTATGAAACTTCAAGCACCCATAATTTCACTTGTAGACATTAATCTTTTTTTGTTTGTTCAGAAATTTAAGGTAGATTTCAGAAATATTAACTTTTAAAGGTATGGGGCAACTTGATTTGGGGCCTATTTCCATATCTGTGCCTCACCACGTGGTGAGGCTCTGATTTGAGAGCTTTGGGTATTAGTGAGTCACTCTTTTAGTTGTCTTTACTTCCATATTCATTCTAATCCAGTGGTAGTACCAGTCAGGGTCCCATCTATTGGGTAAATAGAATCTCGTTTACAGATTGTTTATTTACAAAATATATGCCAACAAAATGAATTAATCTCCAAACCATTCATATGGAAATCATCTGTCCAGTTTTAGAATAAAATAACCAAGCACCGGTTGACATGTCATAAAACTTACCAACCAACTAATTCACCTAATATTTACCTTTCTATTCTAAGATAAATCAGACTGTTCTTCTTATTTTGTTTTGGAATTATTTTGGATTATTCGAACTACTGTTCTCATCTTGGATGTCATTCTCACATTTCGGCCAATGTAACGTCCGATCTTCTTCAGGTGCGTTTTAGGAATCTGTACACAATTTCGAACGGAACCATTTATTTAATCCATGGGGGTAGCTTGTTCTCGTTTCGTCAGCCATAACCGGGTTAAAGTCTTAAGTAATTCTTAATTATATTCTTAGTATCGCCCGTACTGAGGATTGAACTTTCAACCTTCAGAAGACTGTCACTTAGAAGTGATGGATCAATTATACTTGAAGCACACCAGAATTACAAACAACCAAAAGGGCGCATTTTAGCTCAACACCGGTTTCTTTTTCTTTTACTTACAGCAGATTTTGTTACAAAACGTTTTGTAAACTTTCAAGATTTATAAAAACTAAATGCATAAACAAACGAAACATTAACACAAAAAAAAAAACATTGAAATAAGTAGATATTGATAAAATAAAATTTAAAAAAATAGTTTTATTTACAAAACCTTTTATAATAAACAACACAAACAAATATAAAAAAAACAAAACATTGCAGAGACGATGTCCCTATTTACTTGCCTTCTCACGATGGGGAGTTAGACACAAGGTTGGTTTTTAATGTAGAGAAAATCGAGCTCCCCAAAAAGTTACAAACTTTTTCTTAAACAAAATGTATAAACAAACAAAACATAAAATAAAATTTACGGTATTAAAAAATTATTAAAACATATCAATTTATCGTTGCTAAATTTAATGTTTTACAAAAATATTAAAATAAATATTTGATTGTATTAAAAAAGCATACAGAAAATACGGTTTTCAAAACGATCCTCGACTTTTTGGCTAGGAGCAAAGTGTCGTATCTGTTCTGATACTACACTTCAGCCATCCTGTATTTGGTCCTTTTTGGGGAGCTGGATTTTCTCTACATTAAAAACCGACTTTGTGTTTAACTCTGCCCTCATGGAGAGACCGCCAAATAAATAGGTACACCCTCCAAAGTTTACAAAACAAAGTTTTGTAAACCACCTCAGCACAACATCCATTTATTTAAATGTTTTTTGTTTAAATTTGTTTAATAAAAAGTATGTAACTTTTTTTTTATATAAATCTTTAAAGATTACAAAACAAAACGTTCTGTAAAAAAATGTGCGAAAGCAAGCGTACATGCATATTATTGTTTTTAACCGGAAGTAAAAGAATTCGGTGTCAAGCCACAATGTGTTCTTTTGGTCGTTTCTGATTCTGGGATGCCTCAAGTATAATTGATCCGAACCATGGCCATCCCTACTACAGGCCAGGCAATCGTGCAACTGGGGGTTTTTACTGGGGGCCATGTGAATTTTCTTAAATATTCGATATAGAAGTTGCAAACTATATCATCAACTGGTGCGGATCCTTTTTTTCTTTTTAACCACAATATACAAGTAATGATCTTTTGACATAAGTACAAATTCTCTAAAAAAAAAATCCAACATTGAAATAAAAATTCTTCATTGCAATATGCATTTGCTTTTGTTTATTCAAAATGACCTGTCTCTTCATTTATAGGAATTTGTCAATAATTGTAAGATTTATCAATTAGCTCATTGTGGTTCTTATTATTTGGTATGTAAAACACATAAAACCATCAAACTAATCTCACAGAGGAATTTTACCTCTGTTTGCTATTTCTATATCGAATACTTAAGAAAATTCACGTGGCCCCCAGTAAAAGACCCCAGTTGCACGATTGCCTGGCCTGTAGTAGGGATGGCCATGATCCGAACTGATTATACTTAGCACTTTTATCCGTTGCTTCATGGGTTCATTAAAAGGTTCTTTTTTTGTTTAAACTTAAATCACGGACGAAAACCAACTTAACCTAAGCCAATGCTATTCCAAAATTAATTTTTAAAAATTTCTCATTGACCAATTAGTCCCCAAATTTCTTTCTTTAATTTATTACCAAAAATCTTTTGTAAATACAATATTATTTGATACTAAAATGAATTTCGAAGATTTACTTGACTTTATAGAATAGTTAGAGCATTCATTTATACTATATATAAATGTGGGTTGGTTATAAGGACTACTAACCAAAATAATTTTGGTTGAATAATAGATTAAACTGATAATGTCCTTCCATTCTAGATTTTCGCAGTATACTGAAATCGAAGACATCGGTGTTGCCAACGGCCTTTTGGCTAAGATCAAAGTGTAGTATCTGTTCCGATGGATACTGCACGCCTGTTCTGTGCAGTTCTAGGAGGTCCACCCTCCCAGGCTTCGCCCCCCCCCCCTCTTTGGGGAGGAGTAAGTTTATTGCTTACTGTCTGAGGCGCCCCTACCGGGGAATGCCGACGGGGCTGCCCAGGCAATTTTTAAATGGCCAGAGTGCTCACCTCTCGAGCGCTGGCTTTTAACCCCACTTGCTCGACCCGATCTTGGGTCACATCTTACTTGTGGGAGTAAGATAAAACTGGCCTTGTGCCTAACTCCGCGAGGAGTAAATAAACATCATACAGTGGAGGTAATATTTAAAAGACACTTCAATCTTTATGACTAACTATAGATATCTCTGAAAAATACAGATGTTGTGAAATATAGTTAATTATACTTCTGGTCCTAAAAAAAAAGAACTATGGATGCTAATGGGTTAAACTTGCTCTAAGCCAAATTCTTTATCATTATAATGTTAGATGTCTACGCCCCCCCCCCCCCCCCCATGCAAACATAATCTCTCATGTTTTGATCATTTTTTTATTTTAGTATAAGATTTTTTTCCTTCTGTTTCAGATTCTACTTGAATTAGAAGCTTTGTCTAAAAGTCGGACAAAACCTTCAACCCGACATGATTTAATGAGCAAACTGGAAACTTTAGAAGCTTTTGGTTGTACAATGGATCAGATTCAAGAATCTCCTGAAATTCTGCAACTGGGCCTGACGGAAATTGTGAAACGTGCATCGGCCCTGAAGGATTTGGGTCACGTGAACCTCTCTGTCCAACTTCTGAAGGGCATTCATTCCAGTATGTCTTTATCTCAGATAAAACAGAAATTGCGATTGCTTCAACCTTTTTTTAAATATACCACACTCGTTAGTTATATGCAGGAAGTGTTGCAGTGCAGCGAATCGGAGATGCATATTCTCTTGCAGAAAATGCCGGCTATGAGAGGTTTCAGAAATATGAATACATTCGCTGCAAAGGTGGAATATCTCCGAAGTCAGGGTTTGACATTGGAGGATTTTAAAACTTTTCCTGCCATTCTATGTCGAAGCCTTACTGTTCTTCGGGACAGGACGAGTATTATCAAGAAGTTTCAAGTGGAGAAAAATTTCCCTATTGGCGCTTTGATTGTTTCGCATCAGCAGTTCCAGAGATTTTTGAAGAAATATCACGATGATCAGAAGGTTTTAAAAGGTCACCATGATCGGAACGACTGCATTGCCAAGATGTTTGGTGTGTCTGAAATGATAGAATCGCAGATGCAGTATTTCCACAACAGACGTTTGGCAACGGTGAAGCCAAGGATCGATTACCTTGTATCAGTTGGCCTCTCTCTCGAAGATATCCGCAACCATCCTTACATTTTACGCTACAAGATCGAGACACTGAAAAGAGCTTTTGCCCAATCTCAAGAAGCGGGAATTCAAAGCCCTGGTGTACTGCACTTAACTCACATCATTCTTCTTGGACGTGTACCGTTAAAACCACCATATCCTAAATCGGCCAACTATCTACCGGAACTTCTTGGATACCCACCAAAAGACATCAAGAATAAATATCACCATCTTCGGCCGATCGTGACATGCAATCGATGGATGTTGAAGGAAAATTTAGATTTTTTGTTGAGTGAAGGTTTTACTGTCGACCAGATTTATACGTGCCCTTTAATTTTGTCTCATAAACGCGAGGAATTGAAAGCATCGTTGGAAAAACTGCCTCTTCGACCAGAAATGCAAAACAATTTGGACATGTTACAAAATGGTACCATGCGAATAAACTTGATGCAATATTTTCTAGAGAAAGAATCAAATTTTCGACTTTCTTCCGTGGAAATTTTATGATTTATACAATTTGAATTCTTTTTTTTTATTTTTTTTTTTTTTTTTTTTACACGTGATAAAAATAAAAGTTAATTTTGAAAAATTGTAAGTTATAAATTTACTTTTTCTTTGAATGACACTTCTAAGTCATGGATAAAAATGAATAAGTTGTCTACTTCTCCCCCCCCCCCCCCCCCAGCCTCGATAATTGCTGAAGATTAAAAGGTCACTTGCATCCTGCATTTCATGTTATTTGTTTGCCTCACTGCGAGGGAAAAATCTTAATAATATCTCTATATAGAGTCAATACGAAATTCTGTGGATATTAATACAGTAATGTTAACATCAAAATGGTCTGGACAATTTAAAATCAATGATAACATCTGTATCTGAAATGCATGTTAATTTAACGTAAATTTGTGCAATTTATATTTGCATTTTGTTATTTTTAAATGGAAGGAGGAGAACGATGGTCATGGAGTTTTAATAATTTGTCTACGTCTTCTCGTTCCCCCCCATCTTGCCTTAATAATTGCTGAAGATTAATGGGGTCGCTTGCATCCTGCTTTTCATGTTATTTAATTTTAATTCTCCATCTCCACCCCACAAGGTTAAAAAAAATTGGCACTCTGTCAGATTATTGTGTTGTAGGAGCAACAACTTTGGTATACCTTGATACTGCTTACTTCACACCCATTTGAGGGAGTAGGGTGCAGGTGAGCTAACGCGTGACCGAATTGACTCTGACTCCCACCTCTTTTTATTGAGAGATGCTGTTTGGGCGGAATTGTAGAATTTCGATTTTGACAATGCAAGCTGAAAGAATAGGTGGGAGGTGGGGTGGGAGGGTAATTTTAATGAGTTGCTGAAAATGACTCATACAGGATTCGATGTTAAGCGATCCCTTTCCTGAGGCACAGATACAAATCCTATATGAGTTTCATTTTTCACTTTGTGGTATTCTTTCATATCCAGCACGGCAAACTAAATAATTGCTTGTTTAGTAATATTGTATGTGCAAACAATAGCATCAACAAAAAAACAGCTTAATGCATAACATATTTTTACTCTCAGAAATAAATTTCCAATTAAAAAACATATATATATATATATATATATATATATATATATATATTAACAAATAAGCTTTTAGCAGTCATTTATACACAGTAGAGAGGATACACATATATATATATATATATATATATATATATATATATATATATGCAACATTAATAATACAATGCAAAAAAAAAAAATTATATAGGTTATCAACAGACCCCACTGCTAACAATATAAACGCATTCCCTTTTCCATGTTCCTCGTGACAGCAGTATTATTCTAACAAGAATTATATAGCCTCTAAGGGGTTTTAATCCTAGAGATACTAACTAAATCCAAATATTGCAGAGTTTGAATTTGCTTGTATAAGCCGACTGTTACTGCTGGGAAATTAGCAAAATACAAAAGGGAATCAAACTATATCAGTTGTGAAACATAAACAAGGGACCTAACCCTAAATCATGAAATAGAAAGGGGAGAGGGAGTCATCAGCTGTTTACTACGTTTCAAAGATTTAAAAACAGAACAGTTATTAAATTGATGGATCTTTTATGTATGTGTCTGTCTGTCTGTCTGTCTGTCTGAATTATTTCATCAAATCTTTTTCTTCCCTACCTTTGTATTTCTATCTTCTAAACCTTACCAATCTTTCAAGAAAAAGATTTGTTGAAATGACCTTGTGCCTTACTTAGATAAATAAACCTGGAAGTGGCATCATGATTGCCCATGTTCTTTTGATGAGGTGATTGAGGGTGAAAAACAAAACAAAAAAGTAGATTACACCATTTGTAGATATCAACAAAAAAAACACACACAAAAAAACGATCTTCACAGGGCTGAAGAGTCAAAGTAAATTCTTTGATTTATAAGTCTGAGTCGGATCATTTAAAATTTCAGAAAACAGAATCAGTCAACTCCACCGTTCTGTTTTCATCATCAATCAGTTTTGTCAAAAAATTGCATTCTTTTAGATGTGGTTCATTAAAAACAAACAAAAAACTATGAAATCAAAACGCTATAAATAATTAGACCACTGATGGGGGTCAGTATTTGTTCCTATTTACTTGCCTCCCCACTAGGGCAAAGTTAAATACAAGGCCGGTTTTTAATGTAGAAAGAATCCAGCTCCCCAAAAAGAAGCACTCTGGATTGGAACAAAAATTTTAATTGCCTCAGTCTGGAAGGATTTCTCCTTCACTGACCGAGGACAGAATAGACTGTGTAGCATCAAAACCGATATTACACTTTTTTCCTAGCCAAACGGAAATATATAATTTCTTGACTTTAACATTCGTTAATAATCATGCTTTTATAAGGATTACAAAGTCAGAGGATGTCACAAAGTCAGAATACATTGTGATGTCATAATAGACCCTCTTATTCTTCTCCCTCTCTTGCCTTCTCTCCCTCTCTTGCCTTCTCTCCCTCTCTTGCTTTTTCTTCCTCTCTTGCCTTTTCTCCCTCTCTTGCCTTTTCTCCCTCTCTTGCCTTTTCTCCCTCTCTTGCCTTTTCTCCCTCTCTTGCGTTCTCTCTCTTTCTTGCGTTCTCTTCCTCTCTTGCCCCCCCTCTATTTCCAGCCTCCCCCATTCGATCTTTCGCCTCCCCCCTCGATCTCTCTGCCTTTTCTCTTTCTCTCATCTTTTCTCTTTCTTTTCTCTTTCTCTCTCTTTAATTATTTATATCATTCCATTCCTCTCACCACTTATCATTCACCCCTTATTTAAGTTATTCGCCCTCCTCCCACCATCTAAGACATACGTGTAGAGATGAAGTGTGCACGGTGACAAGACGATAATAAACAGCATCCTCAGAGTTTTCGTAGTATATAGATATCTAGTATATATATAAATTGTTTTTAGTGGTGGAAGATTTCTTGAGTCTGTCCTTTTTAGCAGTCAGAAGATGAGCATTTGGGCTACCGGTTCCACATCCTCATCACCGGTTGCCTTCAATTGTAATGATCTTCAACTCAACTAACCTAAGTATCCCCCCCCCCCCTAAAAAACAAAGAAATAGAAATTAAAAAATTATTACACATTTACTTTAAAAGAGAAATTAATTTTTGAATATTTTTTTTTTTTTTTTATGGAAGAGGTTATTGTGCAGTGATTATCAACACAGACTGTGGTCATTTTGTGCCGTGTCTGAGTTTTGTTGTTAATATAGCATTACTTTCACTAATATCCTTAAGGGTGGGATGGATCCATATACCTCCTTCCATCTATAGATTAAATAGTAGGTAAGACTAGAGCCTTGTCGAGAAGGAAAATTCCAAAATGGCACCAGTCGTTCTGTTTATCCTGGCATTGTTTCAATGTGGGCTTGCCGTGTTGAGTTTAAGTTCTGTCGAGACAACTGCATCACTTTCACTAATATCCTAGAGAAAGGTATGAACCCATATATTCACCCTCCAGATATGGGTTAATAGTAGGGTAGACTAGACTCTCAAGCCTTAGTAGTGTAGAGCTAACTAGTCTATGAGAATGAAAACTTTGAAATAACGCTGGCTAACTAATCTATGTGGCATGTATGGCCAAACCTCTGTGCCAATAAATACAGAGAGAGGTTGCTCTGAAATGATTGAAATTACACCAGAGCTTAAAAATCTCATTAAAAATCTTAAAATTAATTTATTGAAAATGATTTTTGTATTATTTGAATTATTTGGACTTCTGTTCTCATCTTGGATGTTATTCTCACAACGCTCCGACCGATGTAACCTCTGACCTTCTTCAGGTGCGTCTTGTCGAACTCTAGAATCTTTGTCGAATTTGGGAATCAATACAAAATTACGAATGGAACCCTTTATTTAATCCATGGGTGTAGCTTGCTCTCATTCTATCGGCCATGACCGGATCCGTAGTGTAATGAATAAAAGTAATAATCAGTTTTAAGTGACAGTCTTCTGGGGGTTGAAGGTTCAATCCTCAGTAAGGGCGATACTAGTACTAAGGAATACAATTATGAATTACTTAAGACTTCTACCCGGTCATGGCTGACTGAACAAGAGCAAGCTATCCTCCATGGATTAAATTGTAAGAATAACATCCGAGATGTAGTCTGAATAATTCAATAAATACATATTATTAATCCTCATCTTAAGAATTCAAAATGATCTTTGTATTATTTGGATTGTTCAAACTATTGTTCTCATCTTGAGTGTTGTTCTCACAACGTTTCGGCCGATATAACCTCCGACCTTCTTCAGGTGTATTTTAACAATAGCTGTTATTGGTGAATAGTGAAAAATATGCTTTTGTTCTGTTTTCGCACACTCCATCTTTGTTAAAATTAAAAAATCTTTGATGTACTTACGAAACGGAAAGAGCACTGAGTAGTTTCCGTATTGATTTGGTATTAAATTTTTTGAATTTTAATACCAAATCAGTATCGACTTGAGCCATTGTCAAAATACACCTGAACAAGGTTGGAGTTTATATCGTCCGAAAAGTTGTGAGAACACCACTCAATTACACGAAATGATGTTTTCAATACTAATTATCTTGTTCCTAACCTATACATTACTTTGTAAATGCTTTAGATTAAATTAAATTTGACTCCAATTCATGAGTAGCATACAAAGATTCAGAAGGTCGTTGCTTTTGATGTAAGCGTGACACACAAAATAACACACGCTATCGTATTAATGTGTGTCTTTCCGGTCGTCCCCTCCCCACCCCCCTCCCCCTTCGACTATAAACCAGTCGGGCCAACATCAAAAACCGATGTCAAAATCCTACGTCGCTAACTGTTGCACCAAAGGGAAATACCTAAAAAATATTACGAAAATTAGGTGACTTGAATGCTTTTCCAAATCTAGGTGCGGCATGCATGCGCAGAGCTTTTGATGTAAGCGTGACACACGAACACACACGCTATCGTATTAATATATAGATTATCAATTCTCATCTCAAAAACAAATGTTCAAAATGATTTTTCTTCTGTTAAAAGCTCTTCTGGACGTTGATTTGATAATGCCACGTTTGGCCATTTAATACTCCTTTGTCAAGCGGTTTCAGTTTCATTCACTTAATAAGAATGAACTTCGATAAAAGAAAATGACATAATGAACGTTTTTGTTTGACTTTCAATGTGAAATTGTTTTCCATCAAATAAACAAAAGGAACAAAGTAACAACAACAAAAATTATATCTATTTATCTATATAAAGTTAGGTATGTGTTTATATATTTGTATGTGCAGGATTCACTCTTAAACTAATTAACTGATCATTATGAATTTTGGAATACAGCTACTAGGCGTAATGTGGGCTATATTTAATTTAGTTTTATTCAAAGGGGGCAAGAGGGGTCGGAGATCCTTTGTGAAAATTCAGATACCATCAATTTTTGTGAAATTTTAACAATAGGTATTAGACATCAATTAATGAATATTCTTCAAATGTCAGTTTCCTTAGAGTATTTTAAAGGGTGTTTTGTGGCATTAATCCTGGACGGGTTTAACCGGCTTCCTCCGAAGGAGGAAGTTTCATGGGAATATCAAATTCACAAGCCGTCCCCAGTTACATGTCTATCCCAGTTAGGGGAGATGAAGACGTTAGGTTCTTGCAGGGAGGTGTCGACGTCCTCCTACATACAGTGCCTGGTATTCCCAAATAGTCACCCATCTGATATTGACCAGGCTCAACGTTGCTTAACTTTGGTGATCTTACGAAAACCACTGTGTCAACGTGATTATGCTGCATGTGTCTAATAACTATGGATCAAATTTAATGCAAATCTGAAATATTTGAATTTTCAAATGGGAGATCGTGTCTATGATAGCTGTAAAAGACAATGATCATTTAATCTGAAAATATACTTTATTAACTTTTCTATGGATCCATTTCCTTATCTATGAGTCTCTTCTGATTATGTTCAGAGGGGGCCCGAGAGGTCTAAGTGCCTCTATTTATCCGGTCTTCACATGACGATCCTTCTTCTCTACAAACCCCTAAAAAAGCCCTCGGGCTTATATTAGAGTGGAGTGTGATTCTATTCAATCCTAGGAGGCCATCCTCCCAGGCATTACTTCCTCCTCCATGGTGTTGGTAGGATTAATTTATTGCCGATAATCTGAGGAGCCCTCTCTCACCACCAGGGAATGCCAACAACGCTGATCACTGCAAATTTTGAACCCATTCAGAGTGCCCCCTTCCTTGATTCTCCACTATAAACTGACGTTGTGTCTAATCTGTCTAGATCGAGTAACGCTTTTGGACACTAAATGTGGCTCGATCTAAGAAACTTGATGGATCATACATCAAGATGCTATGCGTCGTCTACAATATATCGTAGCAAGACCATGTAACAAGCAAAATGTTGTATGTTGCTTTCCACACATATTTAGGTGATTGCTTGCCAAGGCTCTAAAAAGCATTTCACCTGCCCGAACCAAATCAAATAGACATGAAAGATGTAAATAGACACCGTTATTATCATTAATAATGAAGACTACCATCAGAGAATCCTGATTGACCTAGGCAAGATTATATTGATTATTTTCCCTCACTGATGAATTGGACAATCACTTCGTTAACAGTGGAATCCCGAGGTTTACAACGGTTTCATGCTGATCAAGTCCACCGTCATATTAACCTATAATATGACTCCTCTGAAACTGAGAATTATAATGTTCTTTGGTCGGTGTCGTACTTAAATGGTGAAATATGATATAGGTATATTAATATCTGAAACACAAAAAATGACAATTAGTGTAAAATATCGATGTTTACAAATTTTTGCTGCTGTTTTGTACGGCTCCGAGTGTTGGCCGTCAGCAAAGGAAGCAGAAAACATGATAGAATTATTTTTCTGGGGTGTTTATTTACTTCTTTAATGTCTGTATATAAACAATAAACAGTGTAATGTCTGCCAGAGAGGCACACTTTGCTTGTGAATCCAGTGATGAGTGTTCAATCTTCACTGACAACTTCTTTTCTGGAGTGTTATATTTAACTTACGTTTTGGAATTTTTTAGTCGGGGCTGATAATTTGTATTATTTGGACTATTATTCTCATTTTGGTTGTTATATTCGCAATGTTTATAAAAATCGGGGATATGAGTCCTAGCATTTTAGTGGAATTCCACTTTTTTTTTTATCGAGAAATTGCGGATTTCCACTTAAATTGCTAGAGTCTTTCATAGATGTGAGTTCTCGGCTTTTAGGCTGAAGTCCACATTTTTTTTTATATTTCTTGTTTTTTCTCTCTTTCTCTCCTGCCTTGTATTGTCTTGGCTTGTCTTCCTTTTCCCTCTTTTGACAATTCTCTCGGAAAACTGAAAATATTGATTTATGAAGGGTAGGGGAGTTAAATAACTTTTGTTTCATCAAAGAATGACTTTCTGTCTCCTTCCCCCCCCCCCACATGCGTACTCAGTGTTTTTCTCTTAATTAATTTTGACTTTCATAATTTAAACTGATTGAAGTTAAGGAAAAAGTTGTTTTTTGGGAGACTACCTTCTTCACACACACACACACACACATACACCAGGGGAGGGGGTCTAGTCTGGAGAATTCATCTTGATTTCAATTTTTTTTGCCATTGGCTACTCACATGCTTTAAAAATGCACAAAGCGAAAAATGAGACTCTGACATGACTGAAACCCGTGCTTAAGAAAATGGGGCCACTTTTAGTCAGTGTCGTCTCTTAACAACTTTGACTCTCGAGATTCTTATTGTTACTGAAAGTCGAAATAGTGCCAAATGGCGGCGGTCATCACAGATCTCTAATCACAGCTGAAGTTGTGTTAAATTACTTGTAAAATGAATCCCACCTTCTCTTACTAAAGTCTGAGATTCAGTATGTATTTCTTTCTTTCCTACAACCATCAGTCTAAAACGCCACATACCATCCTTGGGTGTCTTCAGTCTCTCACTACAAGGGTTTGTCAGGACAACCTGACATGAGGATACTTACTTCTACAAGTAAACCCTGACAAAATATTCAAAATAACATAGTATTCAAAGCCCAAATAAGATGCCGTCGACACGGCTATACATTGGCCCATACGATGAATGGTGCACCTTTTCCAAGTAATGTTACCTCAAATAACAGCACTTAGCTGGATACTCCACCAGACTAGATTAATTCTTGTCCTGGAATCCGGTAAGACCAAGAGACCACAAGAAAGATATACTATGACATAGCTAACTAGTCAATTGAGGAGAAGAAAATTAATGTTCTTTACTAACTCAACGTTTGAAAGGTAAAAGAACTTTAATGGAATATTCGAATATCTATGTATCTCATATAGAGATCAAGAGAACTTTGACTGAAGTAAAATGAAACAAAAATCAGTGGTCTCAGGAATGACAACAAGTGCAGGTTCTGCCACACAGAAGTAGAGAGTGTGAACCACCTGACATCTAATTGTAAGGTTTTGCTGAAAGATAGCTGCTATATACAATGCGACACAATCGAGTGTGTGATTATCTCCACAGGACCATTTGTAAAAAATTGAATATCCAGTGTAGCAGCAAGTCTTGGGATAATATATCAGAAATAACTGTTGGAAATAAGTCCCACACAATCATCTATGACTATGCAACCCCTACAGCTACTAACTTAAAAAGTGGAGCTGTTAAACCTGACATAGTGATATGGGACAAGAGGGAGAAAGTAGCAACCCTGATTGAAGTCAATGTCTCTAATGATGCTGGCTTAAACAGAGCTGAGAGCAAGAAGATAACTAAATACCAAAGTCTTATGTACGGCATGAAAAGAAACTGGAATCTTAGGAAGATCTCCATCATTCTAGTGATCATAGGAGCAACCATACTCATGGAAAAGAAGTTAAAAAACTATCTGGCGAATATACCCGGTGAACCAAGTGCAAGAGAGATCCAAACAATTGCAGTTACAGGAAGGATTAGAATCCTAAAAAAATCTCTCGGTTGGAGTCTCTGAAATCGCTGGTGAATGTCTGGCATCCGGTAGGATGCCCTATCCCCCAAAAAAGATAAGAAAATCATATGCATACATACATACATACATACATATGTCAACATACATAAAATAACCTTAGTGCCCACATTTTCCAAGTAATTAAAATTTAACATAACTTTGGCTGTGACATCGCTTTGTCGAATGCCTTACACCGTGGAAATCTGTGATGAATAATCGAATCTGTAAGTTCTCAAAAAGTTCCAAGCTGTAAAAAGATAATATATTGAAATAATAAAAAAGAAAGAGAAACTTAAAATAATTTCAGTCGCATGATCACTTACTCCTTGTGTTTTCTGAAAGTTTCTTGTCAAAATCATTTCCCTTTTTTTATTTTCATCCTGACAACTTGGTTGTAGCTGAAACATGTATGCACATATGTAGCCAAAAATATTTGTATAAATAAAATGTTATACTATATATATATATATATATATATATATATATATATATTACATTTATATTTATATTTTTGTTTCATTTTACTTCAAAGTTCTCAGAAATAAAGGGGGCCTCTTTCCAGTGGCTAACACTTGATCTTCATATGAGATACATAGATATTCGAATATTCCATTAAAGTTCTCCTCTACCTCTCAAACGTTGTAAAGAAGGTAAGAACATCAATTTTACTCTCCCCAATTGACCAGTTAACTATGTCATAGTATATCTTTATTGTGGTCTCTTGGTCTTACCGGATTCCAGGACGAGAATTCATCTAATCTGGTGGAGTATCCAGCTTAGTGATGTTACTAGAGGCAACATCACTTGGAGAAGGTGCACCATTTCTCATATAAGCTAGTGTGGGGTAACTATACAGAACGGATCTTATTTGTGTTTTGAATACTATGTTATTTTGAATATTTGGTCAGGGTTTACTTGTAGGAGGAAGTATCCTCATGCCAGGTTGTCCTGACAAACCCCTGTACAGAGAGACCTTAGACACTCAAGGACAGTGCTTAGTAGGCATTCAAGTTTTCTCCAATAGGCATTCAATTTTCTCCAGAAGGCATTCAAATTCAAGTTCTCTCTCGAAGGCATTCAAATTCAAGTTCTCTCTCGAAGGCATTCAAATTCAAGTTCTCTCTCGAAGGCATTCAAATTCAAGTTCTCTCCAGTTTTACGGTTGAGTTTCAATCCCGGCTTGAGGCACTAACTGGTCTAGCCACACTGAAGAGCTGTGATACAGCAAAACAGTCTGTATGTGGATGACTATATATATATATATATATATATACTTGCATGAATAAGCAAGTTATAATTATTTTACTCTCTTAATTCATGTGTTGGCTTTAGTTTCTCAGATTCTATTTTTCGAATTAGGTACTTACAAGGAGAATCATGTGAAGGTTGCCACCATCCCTAGTTAAAGTGCTGCAATAGTTCCAACAGAACTTAAAACATAGCACGTCAAGCCTATAGTTTGTGCCGGCAACCACTGTACCTCCACCCATGAAAAATAACCATAAATATTTTTGCAAAATAGAAAATCTATATTGAAGCCAGTTTTATTTTTATTTGTTTTTTATTTTTTGTGAATGAAGGGGAAATAAACCGTCTATGGTGATTTGTTTTATTCTAGTTTCTTGTGATCTTTTCCTGGCCAAGCCCAGTTTCAAAAAGCAAGTGATTTTACAGCGTGAAATTTTGAGCGAGTTGAGCAACTGAACCGTGAGGACTGGAGAGTGAGCTTGCTAAATATAAAAAATGTCTGAACCCTGGACAAGGAAAAAGTGACCGTTAAATGAAGAGAAAGAGAGAGATGAACCTTTTCTCACTAACCAGTCAATTAAAAACAGTTTAGACGGAATCCAAATGATAAAAATATTCTAAACAGTAATTTGACAGCTGTCTTGTAAGTCAATGCACTTAACATTAGCATTCTCACCCATTCAGTAGCCACCATTTTGGAAGGAAGCCATCTCTCTCTCTCTCTCTCACTCTCTCTCACACACACACACACACACATATATTACTCATTCTTTACTGTATCCGATGCAGGTGATGCTGCACATCTCAACCTTTATTTTGTTTCTCTCTGCTGACCTGACCCACCCATATCTTTTCATCCATGAGTAGGTGTGAAAAGAATTACTTGCCAGGGTGTGTGTAGTTTCCTCTCACACTGTGTGTTGAATTCAATCTCACTTCCGGCTTACACACCTCATCCCGCCCCACCCTCTGCTTATCTTGTCTCTCTAATTCCACATCCAATTCCCAAAATCAGTTCTTCCAATCCTTTCCCCAAAGATACACAACAAAAGAACAGTCTTGTTTCTATTAAAACCAAAACGGATATTCTTTGTATCAATTGTTGGATGTTTTGTCTCCAAGAACCAAACAACTGCCTTGTTCTTTATTTCATCTTTGTTAGCGTAGCTAACTCGCTCGTCTGAAAACTTTTAGTTTTCAATAGCAATAACAGGTACTTTTCAGCTGACAACTATTTTGGTACTTCTGTAAAAATGCAGTATGCTGCATTTTTTTAGTGATGCATATGAATGGCAAGCGTGCAAGTGATAGATGCTCGTCCAGAGGAAAGGAGGAGGGGGGGCACAGAAGAAAGTGAAAATAGTTTTGGTTTTATTTTGGGCCACTCAGTAGTTAATTTCTCTTTGAAATAAAGTATGTACCTCGTAAAGACAGGGACTCATGCTGTGATGTTCACAGATTGTCGCCATGATAATCTCCTGTCTGGCCATTATCTCCAGTGTTATATATCAAGTAGCCAGTGCCTGGGTGCTCCGGTGATGACTAGTGATGAAGACTCGATCAGGAGGAAAGGAGCTGGGAAGAGGAGACCTGGCCCTTTTGAGCATGACAGGAAGTTGTTTTTTGGGAGAGAGCTGGCAATCGGGTAGGATAGGCCCATTTGTGTTTCTTAGCTAAATCATTGTGCTGGACTTATCTTTTTCTGGTCGGGTAAGAAAGTCTCGTCTTGCAAATCTGCCATTCAGCCCAGGGAACATGAGTTTCATTTGTAACCTCTAACAAATAAACCTGTTAATTGTTGATGAACTGGACTCGTGGTTTTACCTGGGACGAGAGTTCTTTGTTGCAGCACTGACTAAATCGAACAACATCCTTGGACCGGCACAACGTGTGGGGACGATCGCCACCAGTGCAGTGAACGCATGCATACATACAGGTTTACACTTCTGTAGTTTACAGACAGTGCTGTTTTTTAGATAGGATTTTCAAGTCAAATTCAATTTTTATGGTATCTTTTGTTAATTAAATTGCTAGGTGAAAGTACAGTATAATTGGCCATTATTTGAGGGAATGCTTTGAGCCTGCTCTTGACCTGCCAAGCTAACAGAACATCCGATCAGACTTCTTGATGTTTCAGATATATCCTTAAAGGCTTTTTTAAATTTGGCAGTTGGAACAGATTATTTAAAATAGGATAACAAAGTAAATGTTTAGGTTCAAAAATGTGTAAAAAATTTTATGCCCCCCCCCCAAAAAAAAAAAATTGGAAAATGAAATTTAAAAAATTCTTAATTTTGCATTTTATTTCAGTAAAAAAAAATCATTTTTATCTTTTAGTTTTTTTTACAACTTTCTTGTTTCATGAGAGCCTTTTTAAAGTTTTCATTGAAAGCAGAGTTGCAAACATGTAACATGAGAAACAAGAAATAGCCCATTCATAAAATGTGCCCATACAATGTGCGCTTTAGTGATGAAAATGCTATTTCAAACCTAAGCATGACAGACCAAAGAAAATGCTATTTTAAATCTAAGCGTGACAGACCAAAGAAAATGCTATTTCAAACCTAAGTGTGACAGACTAATGAAAATGCTATTTCAAATTTGAGCATGACTGACGGACAACGTCTCTTTGAGAGATGCTTGGACAAATGTCTAAAAAAATATCTAAGACCTTGTTTTATTTATAGTCTTTTATTTTGTAATTTCAGGTTGACATATACTACATAGAATCTGTTTTTATTACTACTGGAACAAGGTTCCACAGGTGTCTTTCCAACAAGATAATTATATATCATTATTTGCGCTAATATTTCTTCCCAGTACCTCGTAAATAAATACTGCGTTCTTTTAAAGATTACTTTGTAGATACAATATGAGTTAAGATCAATAATGAATAATAATCCTTTCCTTTGAATGACAACATAGACATTGTCCAATTTTTTAAATTTTTATCATCTCTTTCATGCCGGTTCTTTTTTTATTTTGAATTGGATTTTTTTTTAAGATTACGGTATTGTCTGGTCACTGCATTAATCAAATAAAATTGTTTAAAATTATAACAAACTTAAAAAAAAAAGGTTAATTTAAAGAGTTACGTTTAAACGTGAATTTCCAGAGACAGATATGTTATCTGACAACGTTATTATATATATAGACTAGCTGTATTTACTCGGTATTGTCTGGTGGAGACATATTGCCGGGTAAAGGGCTTAGAGAAAAAAAAATTCAAAATATAGTCATGCTTACAATTTAAAAAAAATAGGATTTTAACAAATTTAGTTTTCCATTATTTACATTTCGATAAATATTCGATTTTTTATTTTTTTAGGTGGTCACTTATTTCAGGCATAAAATATACCGTATTACTGGACGAAAATCTAATATGATCAGATCCTTCCTAGTCAAAAGAAAGATCCAGGTCACCCTCAATGGCCGCACGTCTAAACAATATGATATTAATGCGGGGTGCTCCAAGAGTCGATCCTTGAACCTTTATCATTCCTGATCTCCATAAACGACCTCCCTGATGAAATTGCATCAGAGATGGACATATTTGCTGATGGTACCATGCTCTATTCTCGACATGTGGGCAAAACGAACGCGCACATATCCAAGGCAATGGCTGAGTCCCTAGAAAATGAGCCTCAGCCTGTAGTGGAATGGGGCCATAAATGGATGGTTACATCTAATGCTACCAAGACAAAGCTCTTTTCCGTTAACAATTATGAGAAAACTTTCCAACCATCGATTACCATGGCTAATAGCACCCTACCTGAAAGTTCAACATTCAAACTCATTGGCCTTACATTCACAGGTAACATGAATTGGAATAAATACATAGAAGATACTGCCAAGTCTGCTGCAAAAAAGGTGGGCTTCCCTCTACCGGGCTAGAAAATTTCTCTTACCTGACAATATCCTATATCTCTATAAAGTCACCATTCACCCATGTATTGAGTATTGCTCTCATATCTGGGCTGGTGCACCAACCACTAGTCTCTCCTTCTTAGACACCGTCTCTAATCTGATAGGTTCCTCACTGTTTACCAAGCTCCAGCCCCTGTCCCATCACTGCAATGTTGCATCCCTGTGCTTATTTTACAAGTACTTCAATTGAATATGCTCTGACGAACTTGTTGATCTTGTGCCCCCCTCAACATAAACACCCCCAAATAACCTGACAATCAACAAAATCCCACCCCTTCATTGTTGAGGTTCCTAGATGCCGGGAGGTTTTCTACTCTAATAGCTTCTTTCCTCAAACTGCTAGCCTTTGGAATTCTCTCCCTGTTTCCCTGATTCATGCAGAAATTTTAATGTCATGTAAACAAATATCTTGCTGCACAACTCCCCACTGGATGCTCCTATAAATATGACCTATTATTTGTAGTAGCCCTTTATGTCTCAGTGGTAATAAGCCTTGTTTGGGATGAATAAAAATATATTTTCTATCGTTTGGTAACAGTTATTTGTTGTATTCTGTACCCCCCTTTTTTGTTGTTGTTAACTATAGTTCACTGTTGCCAAAAAAAAAGTCTTATTTTCTTCTGAAATTCCAATTTGGGGCATTGCTATTCCAATAGTAAAAGATTCTTAGAATCTCGGTGCAGTTCATTAACAGAATTAATATTTTTTGTCATTTTACTTAAAATTTTATTTATAGCATTACGAGTGCCGCCATGTTCTCGTGTTAAATCTATGACAGCATAAAATGCTCACTATATTTGAGCTTTTTTTATTTTATGGAAGTCGCTCCAGACAAGGCATGAAGCCACTTGATGTAAGGAGCTAAAAAAAAAAAAACTATCTCAAGGTCAAAAACTAGCCAACGATAAGTGTTAGATGGATAGATTCTGACCCAGAAAACAGCAATTCTTCCCCCTTTATCAGAAATATCGCTCATGGAATGTGAGGACTAAAGGACAAAATAGGGGAAGCGAGAGTTACAGGGCTGCCGAAAGTAAATTCAAGGTCCACTTTGCGCACAAGACGCGGTCGAAAATGTCAAAATGGTAAGTGCTTTGTGTTACCGTGGTTTAAACAACATGGAGACACGAGTAAAATTTAAAATTCAAATAAATAAAAACTACTTGTTTATTTTCAAAATGCTCTGCGATTCTTTTAACATTTACTCACATAAAAACTACATTATTTAAAAAATAAAGCGTAATTCTTTTGGCTTATTTGCGGTATAGGAGTCCCTTACAGGCAAGATGGCAGCCGTCAGGCAAGATGGTGACCACTTTCCCTTTCGAATGGCGGCCGTCTTCCCTTTCGAATCTTTTTTTTTATTATTATTCCTTTTTCAATTCGCTGTTTTCATCTTCCTTTTTTAGATAAAAGTTTTGTTTGTTTTTTTGCACACTTTTTCCAAAACTTTTATGCTAGTTTTTAACATTATATGTTAGTGGCGCATTTGTGGATGTAAGTCCGTATTTCTCTCCCCTTATACACCGGTAATTGTTGCGATGTTTTTCAGCGACAAGTAATTTAGGGTGGGAATATAAAACCTGTGTGTTTTCAATTTTCTTCAAAATGAATTTTCTTACTTTGATAGACCTATTGACAGAGGATGCTATTGACTTTTGCATGCAAAGATGCCTTATTCGAAGAACTCCCCCCCCACATGCCCAGATTAAAGGCAAATGTTCCTTATCAAGAATAGCTCCACAATTGATGACAAGGTTTGGAGGTGCCCATCACACAAGGGTCAGAAAATCACTAGCTCCTGGTTTGAGAAATCGATAAAAAGTAACTCTTAAAGAGCATATTTGCATCATCTTTGTGTGCTCACGAAGAGATCCTACAAAATATAATGTTTTATTTAGGTATCCGATCCGAAGAAGCGACACAATGAATAGCATACACATGGGATATTGCCACATGGTGGTTACAGAAGCACGACAACAGGATTCAATTAGGAGGGCCGAATAAGATTGTCGAGATTGATGAGAGTGTGTTGAGAACACGCAAGCATCACAGAGGACACGGAGAAGAAAAGTGGGTGTTTGCGATGTTTGCAAGGGGAAGGCATGTTGGACACAACGAGTTTGTCCATAACCGTGAGAGAGCAACATTGTTTCAGCTCATTGAAAATATTATTCTGCCAGAAACAACAATATATTCAGATGGATGGGCAGCTTACCGTGGTCCTAATGGCATTGATACCATTAATGTTACCCGCCCCCCTTATATCCCCGTATGGGTTAACCACAAGCGCCACTTTGTCAGTCCGGAAAATCCTGACATTCACACAAACAACCTTAAGGCATATTGGAAGACGGCCAAGTCCAATTTCAAAAGAATGAACGGCACCCATATCTGCGTCGTCCCCTCTCATTTGGATACCTTCCTCTTCCGACATCGAATAAGGTCTCATCATGGTCACAACGGACCATGTTCTGTCCAATTTTTTGACAAAATTTTAAAGACCCTTAATCATTTTGTTTCTTGTCCCTGTTTTTGTTAAGTATACCTTTTTTCTTTCCCTTTTCCCTGTTTTTTTTTTTTAATGAATCTTGTTCCTTGTTTTTTTTTTAATTTAAATAACTTTTAAGTAATCCCCCCACCCCACCCTAAAAGTATTACTTTACATTAAAAGTCATTGAAATTAAAGTATAATGTTTAAAACTAACCTAAAAGTTTTGGAGGAAAAAAAGTGCGCAAAAGACAAACAAAACTTTTATTTAAAAAAGGAATTAAAAAAAAAAAAGATTCGAAAGGGAAGACGGCCGCCATCTTGCCTGTGAGGGACTCTTATACCGAAAATAAGCCATTTTTCTCATGGTGGCCAACAATTAAAATGTCAAAATATAATTTATTTAATTCAAGTTTTAATTGTAATTTGTCCGGTCATCTTCACCTACGCGACGACGCCGGTTTATATCTCTGTAACACGCGTATGATGACACACACGCATTGATTTACTACTAAAGAAGCAGATGAATAATTGTGACTCCACACTTCTCCACTCCCATATACGTGTCCTCCTCCTCCTCCTCCTACTACTACTACTACTTAAGACTTTAATACCTACTTACTACTACCTAAATTCAAAGCAATCTCTGCCATTGACGACATTCTGAGTCATATTTTAATCAACAATGTTTTTTTTGTTTTTTTTGGAGGGGTCAATAAAATTGTGTGTTAATTCCTATCTCACTCATGTAAATTATTTGTGTGAAATGGATGCCGGCATTACTCCAAAACAACTTTCTTTTTTTTATTACTTTAACCATGTTTTAGTAAAAAAAATAACAGAAAAAGCACTAAGTTTCATCGTACATGTGAAACACCGAAATGAAAAAGTCCTTTAACTAGAAACGGGAGTTATTTTTTTTTATTTTGGCTAGCCACTTTCTGAGCTTGTTTATAAAGATTGCGACTATATTTTTTTCGGTCGAGCTTTCATTTCGACGTTTCAAGTGTACGATGAACTTGTTATAACTTAGTTTTGAATGTTATTTTTTTTACTAAAAATTATTTTAAGTAAAAATAAATTGTTTGATAGTAATGCCGAACCCCATTTCAGTCTAAATAACGTGACTGAAATAGGAATCAATCAAATTTTGAATTAATGGAAAATAACCTTTCAATTATAGTAAGAGTGAAAAAATGCACAAATTGAATTACCTTTCTGGATAATTAGTTAAAATGAATAAAAATAAAATAAAACTTGGTCTACGTTTTATTCTAACTACGAGAATACCAGTCCCAGAACGGGTAAAATGAATTCCCCGGACAGAACAGTTTTGCACCACTTTTATGTGACCGTACAAAGATTAAAATCCACATATAATGTTACCAAACCTTATGTTTAGAATTCTTATTCCAATTCTGATCAAAATCCATTACATGATTTTGATTCTAGAAAATGTCTAAAATTTAAGGGGTCTTAAGAACAAATTTAAATTTAAGAAATCTTACTTAATTAGTGTCAAATTATTATGGATCAAATTCAATGCAAATCTGAAATATTTGAATTTTAAAATGGAAGGTTGTGCCCATATTATGCCCCCTAAATACCCTTTAAGATACTTCAAAGAAACTGAAGTTTGTAGAATATTTATTAATTGATGTCTAATACCTATCGTTAAAATTTCACAAAAATCGGAGGTATCTGAATTTTCTCGAAGGGCTTCCACCCCTTTGTATAAAACTAAAGTAAACTGAATATAACCAAGGCCACCGAGAGTTAACTCTCGGTGGCCACGATATAACCCACATTAGGACCCTTTACGTCTAGCAGCGATGATCGGTTAGTTAGTTTATGAATGAACCTGTATACAAATATATAAGCATATACCTAACTTTATATATAAGCATATACCTAACTTTTTATATGGATAGAGATTTATTCGGCAATATTATTATTATTTTACTTGTAAACTAATTCTTCATCCTCTCTCTCTCTCTCTCTCTCTCTCATCCTTCACCTTTTCTTAAATAAAAGAACATTTTTAGCAGCGCTACTTTGTACGTTAATAATAATGGAAGGGAAAACTTTGGTTCATTTAGGGAAAGGAAAATTGTTGCATTATTTTCGTCTTCATCGTGGCCAATTTTTTCTTGTACAGCCAGATTCACTTGAAGGCAAAAAAGAATTGGTAATTGTAAAATTGAAATCCACGATGGCATTTAAATTCTCAGACAATTCAATGTCGTCAGAGACAAGAATTTCTGAATGCTGATTGGCTGGTTGTGTTCTGATGTTATAGAAAAGGGGGCGGAGCTTGAACAGCTGACTCAGTGACTCATGGCTTTACTATGAACTTTGTCTCTTTCAAATTCGCCGGCATTTTTTTTTCCTTTCTTTCTTTTTGTTTTTGATTCACTCATTCTTTAGAATCGCACATAGACTTTTTACACATTCACCAAGTCGCACACACACGCATTCTCGTAGAGTTATCAGATGCGTATCCGGCCTTACCAGCCCCCCCCCCCCCCCCCGCCGACCTTTGAATTGGAATCCAAGTGTAGTAGTATTTATTTAAGAAGCTAATTCCTATTTCAGTCACCTAAATTATTCAGAGTGAAATGGGGTTGAACAGAGTTTTTATTATTACGAATGAGTCACCACTTATCAAGGCCAAAGTTTACTGAAGGATAAGGGTTAATGGGATGGACAGTTGAATAATGATGAACGGAGTGAACAAAATTTGATTCCTTATGAGGATGGTTTATGACACATATTTGTTGCTTCCAAACAACTTAGTGTTATTTAAAGCCATGTTTTAGCAAAAAGAAAAGAATCGATTAAAAACAGTAATTTATAGATATACGTTAAATCAGTTTTTACTTTTAGAAAAATGAAGTCCATCTCAAACTTGGAAAAACTGAAAAATGTAGAACAATTATCTCCCTTTTCGACCAACCCCCTTCACAATTTTACGCAAAAAAAAAAAACAAAAAAAAAAAATGGATCAATTCATCACAGACCAAAACTGTGTCCTTATTTACTTGCCTCTCAATGGGAACAGGTCAGATTTTAATATTAGAAAATCCAGCTCCCCAAAAGGAGGCACTTGGGATTGAGACAAAAATTTTAATTACCTCAGTCTAGAATGATTTCTCCTTCACTGACAGAATTCAGAACAAATAAAGTGTAGTATCAGAACAGATACTACACTTTGAATTATTTATTTGCAAAAAATATATAAATTAGTTTAAATTTTGAACAAATTATGCATAAGGACATCAAAAGTGTGAGGAAAACGAGGGTCATCCTTTTTCTCTTTTATTTGTGCATCCTACTCTTAGTTAGAATTATTGCTGTCACCACAATACCACATTTACTCAAGGAAGCATCCTACTTAAAATATCCCCGATGTGTTGAAAATTAAAATTTTATTTATACATATGCATATAGATATTTATAGTGTGTCAGGTTATATTGAAAAGAAATCAATAAAGTGCTCGATCACAGAGGAGTGAGAGCTAATATGATTTATTTGAACACTATATGTTACATATTTCAGAAACGTACCGCAGTTTCATCCAGATAGGCTAACTTTTTACATTTAAAAAAAAAATTCTTTATGCCCAGTGGAATCGTCGGCATTCTAAATGAGGTGAAACCACAATGAGAAATGGCGTTATATCGATATAACGCCATTTCTCATTGTGGTTTCACCTCATTCAGAACGCCGACGATTCCACCCGGCATAAAGATTTTTTTTTTAAATGTAAAAAGTTAGCCCATCTGGGTGAAACTGTGGTACGTTTCTGAAATATGTAACATAGTTTTCAAATAAATTATATATATATATATATATATATATATATATACAAATTAACTTGAAGTGAGGAGTGGGACAACAAATAACAAACCCCAAAACCGGTTAATAAGACTCTCCCAACCCATTCTAAAGAAAAGACCACTCACTGTTTTCCGGTTTGTTAAGGGCCGAAAACAAGCAGGTTGATCTCTAAATTAGAGTGGGACTTAATTTTCGCCAAAAGGCCGAGAAATTACAAAACTGTGTCATTTAATGTTATGAAATTTAATTTTCTGAATAGAAAGGGGTATTTGTGTACCAAAACTACTTTTAGGTAAATGTTTTTTTCTCATTTGATAGTAAGCAACTGGTGCTGAAACATTCTAATCATAGTGCTTAAGAAGCTGCAACTGGAACTAGCTCCTATTCTTACAAAACTGTTCAATTGTTGCTTAAAGGAGAAACGCTTCCCATCATCTTGGAAAACTTCATCAGTTTGCCCAGTATTTAAAAATACTAGAGATCAGTCTTCTGCATCTCAGTATAGACCAATCAGTTTCCTATGCGCTGTGAGTACGTTGTTTGAATTTGTGATAAATCAAGAAGTTGTCAGTCACGTTGGCAAAAACAATTTACTCAGTGACAAGTAATATGGATTTCGTTGTGCAAGATCAACAGCTGATAGCGAATCTATTGACAAGGTCTTCGTTTCTAGAGCAACAACTCTTGATATATCAAATACCTGTGATAAGGTTTGGCACAAAGATTCACAAGCTTGCTAGTTATGGAATTTCTGGAAATGTCTTCTCAATCATCAAATCATTTCTCTTTGATAGGTTTATAAAAGTAGTTGTTGATGGTCAGAAGTCTGAAGCACATTGTATCAATGCTGGCCTGCCTCAAGAATCTAATCTGGGCCCAACCCTCCTACTGATATTCATCAATGATCTCCCAAATAAATCACATTCTAAGACCATTTATTGACATCTATGGCAGCACTTCGAAGAGCATTGATGATAAAGATCTGGAGCACATTGTGCAAAAATGTGGCTGGTTACTTTTAATACACCTAAAATCAAGCTTCTTTCCTTTCATCACCAATGCTCGAATCCTCAGTTGAAATTGAAGGAACTTCCTCTGAGGAGGCCCCCTGTTTTGATAAGCTTCTAGGACTCACTTTCACCCAAGATCTGATGTGGAAGACTTACATCAGATCTGTTGTTAAGGTTTCTGGAAAAATTGTTGGATCATTCTATCGCTCCAGAAAGTATCTCATTCCTGATGCAATCCTCCACCTGTATAAGAGTCAGATACGACCTAAGAATCCTGCCCTTTTTATTTTTCTGTTGAAAATATACAAGGGAGTTGTGAGGCCCCCCCCCCCTCCGGTATTTTTTATTTAACCTGTGATTCATATTAATTGTAGTAAAACTCACGATGACAGTTCCGCTTTTTGTTTTGCCAATTCATTGATTTCCGCTGCTGACTGGTGTGTAATTTGAGGGCTTGGGGAAATGGTGGGATCCTCAATACAGCCACGCCCACATTTGAAACTACTGTGTGTGTGTGTGTGTGTGTGGTCGCTTGTTGTTAATATCAGCTGTTGAGATTTCACATTTACTAGCAAAAAGTTGGAAAACCCGCAAAAAGAATCTTCAGTTAGCAGATGAGCAGAAAAACGGATCTCATTTGAATTGGAGAAACAAAACTTCAGACATTTAGACACAGACCATTTTGAAAAGAAAAATCTATTGAATGATTGCAGAAAATTAATTTTACAACTTTTGAAAATTAGTTTTTAAATTTCAAATTCTTTTTATTCAAATTAATGAAGAATTAATTTTTAAGTTTATACTTAAAAATTAATTCTTTCATTTAATTATTTTTAGGTTTTGTACTTAAAATAATTCTTAATTTTTATTATACTTCTTTGGTCTTAAAAGACTTTAAATTATCTTAACTTGCAAAATGTTAAGGGGTGTGTTTTGAGTTGATATCTAACCCTCACCTCTCTCCCTCAGATAGGATGTGACCAGGGTTTTACGGAGCCCTCCAAAAAGGAGAACGGTACTTTTTGCTGGAACGAAGGAGAGGAGGGCTCATTTTATATTCAGCGGGAGTGGAGCAGGCGCAACTCCATTTGGGACTAAAGAGCGGTAGTTTTATCGCTCCTCGCTCCAAAATTATTTGATTTTTTTTAAACATGAGTTTTTTTTATTCAGCAATAAAAAGGAAAAGAAAAAGTCTCAGCTAAACTCTTTGAGTTATTTTTTAAATTATATCTCTGGTAAATGTATATGAGATAGGGAGAGAGAGAGGGGGGGAGAGAGGGAGAAAGAAGAGAGAGTTACACATAGAAACAGAACACTGAACTTCTCAGGGTTTTTCACATCTACATGTTACATTTTTGATAGGACAGTTTTCTTAAGGCAGGAGACAATTTGGCAACAAATGTCTTCAAATGCGCCAGTAAGTCTATAAATGTTTTTGAAGTTATTTTCTTAAAGATTTTAACTTTTTTTGTATTTATAACAAGGATGTTTATTGCCGATTGAATAAATAAGCCAATTTTTCTTTTCATTTTAATTGAACTTTTATGCCACATTTTTACCGTCGTCTTTTGTCTTTTTGGTGACATTTTTTGTTATTCTTAAATTCACAACTAGTATGTTTTAACCTTTTCACGTTTGCTTTTAAATTCGTTTAATTCCGTTAAAACTTGCTTTTGTAAATAGAATGTTCAAAGTTTGTTTTTTGTGTGTAATAAAATGTTAAAGCAGTAAAAGTATCTTTAGTCCAAAGAAAAAATATCTTTAGTCCAAGGAAAATAAAAACAATAAAAACCAACATGGTCGCCAGCGATTAAAACCTGGAATTAAAGTTAAATTCTCAACACTTTAAAAAGTAAATGAGAATTTTATTTAAGGACCAAAAATACAATTAAAACCAACAATCAGTTTCATCCAAAATTTGGGCAAATACCAAGCAAAATGAGCGAAAAAGACAGCAGTCCCTGTTCTATAATTAAACTGATGTTTAAACTTAATTAAATTAAGGAAAATGTCTTAAATTTTAATTTAAAAAAGCAAATAATTAGACTTTCTGACTAATTTGTTGTTTTTTTTAGAACCGAAAGTAGATTAGATATTTTTATCTTAAAAAATCTATTATCAAATATTAAAATTGTAAACAGTTTGTTTTTATTATAGATTTAAAATATAGACGTTTTCAACTTTTTTATTTAAATTTTTAATTTTAATAAATGTTTTTGCCCGACCTAGGAAAACTTACTCCAGTTAATTTTTCGGGGGTGGAAAATTTAACCCGATATTTTTTCACCTCCCAAGGTCTAGGCCAGATATTTTGTATGAAATTTTAAGACATTAAATGGATCTCTGAATTGTTTCTTGACAATTTATTGATATCTTTTGGCCAACTTATGAAATATATTTTTTATTCAATCTTTAAAAAATAAACTTCATTGTTTTTTTTCCGCCCCAAATTGTACTATTGAAAAAAAAAATGTATAAATCGATTTGTTTGAAAGTACTTGCGCGTTTCTCTGTGGTAAATAATAATATGCATTATACAATATAGTTACGTTCTTAAAACAAACAAATATTAAACAACCACACGATGATTAATGTTGCCCTGGCTGTCTCTCTTCTCACAGATAAATGTTTTCTTTAAAAAGAAAATAATCACTAATAATGTTTAAAAGTAAAACTTTATTTACTTAAAACAAATCTAAATTCCCTTCCAAAATAAATAGAAAAAATATCGGGTCAAATTTCCCTCCCCTGGAAAAAATAGGTTGTTAATTTTCTATTTCTATTTTCTACCTCAGGAAACGAAAATTTACGTATGCCTCGTCCGACATGTTCTATAACCCTTAGCACATCTCAAAATATTAGCGAGATTTTGATAAATATTATCTTACGGTCTTACACTTAAAGTGACATCCCCACCCATATTGACGCGATCCTTTGACGCCCACCCCTATCCTTCGACCACTCATTGGCAGAATAGAACGTTTATTAAAGAAGGTACATTTTTATTATGGAGCGCTGAAAAAGAACCGCTCCGTTTTATAGGAGTTTGAGCTGGAGCGGTTCCTTTTTGAAAATGGAGAGCGTGAGAGGAGCCAGCTCCAATTTTGGGCGTTGGAGCAGGAGCGGGAGCAGCTCCAAAAGTAGTGGAGCGCATAAAGCCCTGGATGTGACCCAAGATCATGGAAGGGGGGAGGGGGTGACCTAACACCTTATGATGGTCTTGTCATAAAAACAATCAATTCCTTAGTTATTTGGAAAGGCACCAGAAGAGCCGGAACAAAATCTTAGTACAGATACCACACCTTTATCTGGGCTTGTATTCGGGGGGGGGGGGGGGAGAGAGTCTTTATTTTGTACCAAAAATTCCAATCAAATGAATGAAAAGAAAGAAAAAAAAATGGAATTTCCTGACGGAAAGACTTTTTAGTCACAAATACCGTTTCTACAGATTTTGAGGAAGAAACATCTTCAAGCAAAACATTTCCTCATAAATCACCCCCTCCCGCACCCAACTCAAAAATGTTAAGTATTTTTGACACCAGTTTATTGACCTTCATCCAATTCAACCGTGGGCATTTTTTTTTTAATCAAGAAAAAAAAAGTCTCTAAATATATCTTTTAATTTTAATCGATTCTCCTTCTGACAAAGAATTTAAAGGTTTACCCCCCCCCCCCTGATGACGTCACTTTCCTCTCCTGAAAAACATTAGTTTGAAAATCAAAGTGTTCACTTGATTCCGTGGCAGCGCCCAGTTTATCTTTAACATATGACAGGATGTATTTGTTTACATGGTACCAGCAGACTGGCAGACAAATGTTGACTTGATTGATTGGAAATAATCAAAACCAGCCTGCATTTGTGACTTTACTTCCAATTTGAAATCAGTTGTCTGTCAACGAACATCCAACCAAGGCTAGAGAGCTCAGTCTACCCAGCTATTTTATCTGGTAAGAAGGGATGGGAGGGGCAGTTATAGCTAGTCAATTATTTGTGACTTGAAGTGGAAGAAAGCTCATGAGGTAAAGGGAAAGTTTATCCTGAAAAGAAAGATTTGGAGGTTGAATGAAGAATACACGAAACACGCTGTAAGTTTAGAAACCAAGTGAATGAGTGTTTGGTTACCAGATTCACTTTAGGAAGTGTGGAAGGATACACTGTCGGAGGTAACAGACCAGACTTGTCAGTTGACGAAAGGGCGCTCAAGGCATAGGGTGACATAGTGGTGGAAGGAGGAAGCTGAAAAGTGTATCCAAGAAAAGTGGAAACAATGGAGTGAGTGGAGAAAATGTTTAGTGAATAAGGATAAAATGTATCTGGTGGTAAAGAGGAAGGGAAAAAAGCAATATACAGAACCAAGATGGAGGTTGAGCAAGCCAGGTTTCCATATATAATACCAGAAGAATGAAGTATAGCTAAAAAGATGGCAAAGACAAATATAGATATTGTTGGCGAGAAGGGCATTCAAAATGACAATGAGGTGCGACCAACAAATATAAAGAGGAAAGCTAAGAAAGACAATTATGAGAGATTGAGTTTTTATGGGATCAACAAAATCTAGAAGTGGCAGAAACAGACCGGCCATAAGAATTGAGAAAGAAATGGTATGGAAAGCTGTGATTAAGATGCAGAAGAGTAAGGCTGCATGGCCCTAAGGTGTTGTTGCAGAAATGTTGAAAACTGTGGGTGAAACGGGCATTCAGATGATCAAATAAGATAATAAAAGAAGGGGTTGTTCCAAAAGACTGGGATCTTAGTACGATTGTGACCTGTTACAAGGGTAAAGAACGGGCTCTGGATAGAGGTAATTACAGAGGTTTAAAGTTGATGGATCAAGTTGATGGATCAGTTCCTGAAAATGGATGTGAGAATAACTGAGCAGCAAATAAGAAGTCAGATAAGCAAATGAAATGCAGTTTGTTTTTATACTTGGGAAAGATACCACTGATGCTATATTTATCCTGAGACAAATACGAGAGAAGTATTTTGGTAAGGAGAAGAACTTGCATTTTTCTTTTGTGAATTTTGCAAAAATATTTTGACAGAATGCGTGTCTGGTAGGTTTTGCGTAAATTAGGGACAAGTGGTTGGTGAAGGTTGTTCAAGCAATCTAGAGAAATGCTCAAAGTTATGTTAGAATTGACAGTACATTTAGTGACAGCTTTAATGTTCAAGTTGGAGTACATCAGTTCTGTAGTGAGTCCATTGCTTTCCTCTGTGTCGTAGAAGTGTTATCCATGGAGTTTCCTATGGGTTAACCGGAAAAGATGCATTATGCTCAAGATTTAGTGCTTGCATGTGAAACAATGGAAGGCCTACATGTTAAGTTAAAGACTTGGAGGAATGCTATGGAAAGTAAAGGTTTGAGAGTGAATGTTACCAAGACCAAAGTGATGATCAATAGTTGCAGTGTTGGAAAGTCTCCAGAAAGAGAAAAGTTCCCCTGCTCAGTTTGTGGAAACGGAGTCAGAAGCAATTCAATTTTTTGTGGAACTTGTAAGCATGGGGTACACAAGAAGTGCAGTGGAACTACAGGTAGGTTGAGAAATGATAACCAGTCGGTGTGCAAAAAAGTTAATAGAAATGGATGAAAACTCAGATGTGGAGAAAATATATTTGGATGGCGAAGCTATTTATGTTGTCTAGAAGTTTTGTTACCATGGCGATATCATTGGAACACATGAAGGAAGTAGTGCTGGTGTGATAGAAAGAATTAGGAGTGGATGGAACTTCTGCCATATCAAACCAGCATAGCATTACCACTGTCGACCAAGGGAAGAGTCTATCAGTGAGGTCTGAGGAGATGTGTTGCATGGAGAGAATATGATATGAGAATAATATGATGGATGTGCAATGTGAGTCTTAAAGACAGACATAGATCTTATGGACTTGGAGGAAGAAGATTAAATCTGGACATTATAGAGAGATATGTTCAGAAGAGGTGATTTTAATGGTTTGGTCACATTGAAAGTGCTTAATGTAGAACAGTTGGGGTAGCAAATTCAGTTAGTGTTGCATTTCAACTTTGTGCCAGACATGCAGAAAACCAATTGCTGCCATTATTACAAAGACATGAAAGTTCATAATCATACTTTGTTAGTCGCTTGTTTTTATACATGCCCTTTCCATGATTTTTCCAGACTGAGGAAACACAACCTGCAAATAAGTTTTTTCATATCTCGAAAAATGACTAAGTCAAAACAAAACTGTTGGAAGACAGAGGAGGTTTATTCTACATGATCTTCGTTCCAAATCACTGGCCATTGGGGTGGGTGGAGATATACAGAAAGAGAGAGAGATCGATAATCACTGTTTAATCATATTTTATCTGGACATTTAAACATCAACAGGTTTACATGTGTAGTGCTTCAAACAAACTGTTTAACTCTCTTTCTCTCTCACTCTCTGTATGAGCCATGTGACGTCACATCCGTTTCTATCAATTGCCACAGTGTAGTAAATCTAACCTCAAGTTCAGCAAGTTGACTCTGACTGAACTTTCATTTCCTGTTATTTTCAACTAACAAATTTATATACGAGCAGGTCTACTCGCTCAGTATTTTACAGTTTGCAGGTGAAGGCCAAAGAAAGCATCGAAGCAAATGATAAGGAAGGATTTGAGAGAAAGAAGAATAAATAAAAACCTGTCCAGAGGTAGGTAAGTTTGGAAATCAATTTCTGAAAGCCATCCAAGTGGATTCATGCCTTTTTTCCAGAAAATTTGAACTCTTTTTAAAATCATTTTTTTTTATATAAACTTTCATCTTTATAATTGTGTTCAGGTTTCAGATGTAAATGAAATTGTAAGTGTCAGACACACTTATTTCAGAGACCTACACATTCTCCACTACATTCAGATCCAATCTAAAATTTGTTTGAAATATTTTTATTTTCAATATTTTAAAAATATATAAAAAGATTCTAAAAAGATTTTTTTTTCTAAATAAAAAAAAATAAAATTTTCTTCAACTTTAAAAAAAGTATTAGTTTCTATCTCAGCTTATCGATTTAAAAATGGGGGGGGGGGGGGGGGTTCAAAGAAAGTTTTATTTTTCTATGTAATTTAATATTTTTTTCGTATTTTGTATGGAAATGCAAACATTATTTTCTGATAATAGAATAAAAGGAATTATTGAAGCACTACGCATATGGCAAATAAGAGTGTTTAGTTCAAAAATATTCTTTTCTAACAGCCGTCATATACATTTTAAAAGATTTTCTAAAAATTGATCAATGTTTTGTTTGTTAGATCCATATTAAAATTAAAGATTTGTTTCTTAATTTATTCTTTTAAAGTAAAAATATGATTCCCCCCCCCCTAAAAAAATATGGTTCATAGTTTGTAGAGAAGATGAATTTGCAAATGTACCAAAAATAGTCTGACTTTCACAATTGGATTGATAAAACTAGTCGATCAAATTTGGCAGCCATTTTGAGAGCTAACCGCTGTAATATAACTAGAAAGCTTGCAGAAAAAGTTGAAATCTTGGAGTTCAATTTTGCTGAAAACGCATAACCCAAAGTGGTTTGTTAGTGAAGCTTGTTTACTCAAGGGATATTCTCGAGATGCATCTATTCAACCTGTGTGTTTAATGATGAAAAAGATGGTATTTTAAATTTAAGTGTGACAACAAACTGAAGAAATGTGTATGTGTTACTTTAAAAAAAAAAAAAAAAAAGAAAAAAAAAAAGAAAGTATTTAAAGTATATCGCTTTATTTGTATTTTTTTTTTTAGAGAAAGAAATAGATTAAAAATCTCCGTTAACATTCTACAAAAGAAAATAATTGGAAAATGTATCGGAATTATTCAAAAAGCAAGTTTGAAGAAATCTCAATTTGGAATTTTTATTAATTCTAGGAAATGGATGCATTCTTATTATTTCTAAGAAATGCTCGAGACTCCAACATTCAAACTCCTTGAACTGACATTCTCAGGCAACATGAGCTGAAATAAATACATAGAAGATGTTGCCAAATCTGCTGCAAAGAAGGTGAGCTCCCTTTACTGGGCTAGAAAACTTCTTACATCTGCCAGTATCTTATATCTCAATAAAGCCATCATTCACCGTGCGTGGAGTACTGTTGCCACATATGGGCTGGTGCACCGGCCATTAGTCTCTCTCTTGGACAGGATGCCAAAAAAAGCAGAAGAGTTCTTCACCCAATAGGTCCTGGATTGTCTGCCAAGCTTCACCCCCTGGCGCATCGCCGTAGTGTTGCATCCCTGTGCTTTTTTTACAAGTACTTTCACGGAATGTGTTGCGATGAACTTACTGCACTTGCACTCCCAGTCCCAACATAAATGCCCCCGATCCATCCAACTAGCAGCAAAATCCCACCCCTTCACCATAGAGATCTCTAGATGCCGGATGATTTTCTACTCTGATAGCTTCTTTCCTTGAACCACTTGCATTTAGAACTCATTCCCTGCTCCCTGTTTCCCCGACTGTACCAATATGCAGAAATGTAAAAGTAATGTAAACAAATATCTCATACCCCAGCTCCCTATCCACGTGGCCCCTTATAAATCTGACTCCCCTCACAGTAGCCACTTAGGCTGAATTTTGAAATACTCCCAAGAAATTGTAATTTGGGAAATATTTATTAATTGATGTCTAATACTTATTGTTAAAATTTCACAAAAAAACGGAGGTATCTGAATTTTCACAAAGGGCTTCCAGCTCCTCTTTTCCCCTTTGCATAAAACTAAATATAGCTCACATAATCCACCTTTACGCTTAGCAGCTGTGTTCCAATATTCATAATGATCAGTTAATTAGTTTAGGTGTGAATCCTATACATACAGATATATAAACATAATTATACCTATCAAAAGAAATAAGCCTATCACGAGCAATGCGCATCTCATAGGATTTGTTTTAACAACACTGATTGCGTGAGGAAACTGAAAAGAAAGATTTATCGGAAAAACAAATCTCTTCTTTTTTTCTGAGTGATGTGTTATACACATACCTAACTTCATGTAATATAATAATATGTCATGTAAACACCCCTTTTTGGGGAGTTGGATTTTTACCCACATTAAATACTGACCTTGTGTCTAACTTTCCTTTTGTCGGGAGGCAAGTAGATAGGAACACTTTATCTGTACATGAATATTTTAGATGGTGGAAGGAAGTGCGAATAATGTAAATAAAGGGTGAATGATGAGAGAAGTGGTAAGAGGAATGGAATGATGTAAATAATTAAGAGAGAAAGAACAGAGAAGAGGGTGTATATAATGTATTCTGACTGCAAAATTATTTTACTTTGAAATCTTTGTAAATATAGTATTATCGACCAATGTCAAAGTTAATTAATTTTATATTTAATAATGTATTATATATAACAAATATTGACCCAATGGGTCACAATTGGTCTAGTATAATATATTAAAATAAAAAATCTTTTCAGCATTAGTTTTTTTTATAGATATAACACTATAAATAGGGACAATAAAATCAATCGACCAACAAACGTAGAAAAAAATACAGAACAAGGGAGATAACTCGACACGTTAGTTTTCTTTTTCAATCCCATAAAAAGTTGCAAGTGAAAAACTATTATTGATGATAGAATTTTCAGTCTTTTCACAAGATTTTTTAGGCTTACATTTTTCATTAAAAAAATATAACAACATATCCTCTTTGGGTAAAAAAATTAGGCCTGTAACACCCGCTTCATGCCTGATCTTCTTATCACTGCGTGGGTCAAATGGAATATTGTCTATATAACCAATGCTTGTCCAGTTGCCGCTTAAAATCGTTGAAATCTTTGACATTAATAACCCATTCTGGCAGTTCATTCCAACTATTGACCACCAAATGAAAACTTCCTAGTGTTCAATCTTCCGTACTTCTTGGAGAGCTTAAGGCTGTATCCCCATGTTCTGTTAGTTGTACTGAGGTAGTAATCTTTGCTGGTTGACTTTGTCCCTTCCTGTCAGAATCTTGTATACTTGAATCATGTCACCTCAATTATGTTGATATCGATAATACATTGAGGACAGTATCATTGCATCCAATCTCTTCTCATACGGCAGATCACTTAGTGGCGAACACAACTTAGTAGCTCTATGTTGAATTTTCTCAACCTTATCGATGGCACTAACAAATTTGTGAATTGTGGGAGCATTTCCGTATTCCAATATCGGACTAACCATTGTGGTGAGCACCTTCTTCATAATTATCTTATCTCTGGTGGCCAAAGTTTTTTAAAATTAATCCTAAATGCTCCTTTTTGCTGATTTGTGTTAAATCTTTTTGTTAAATTTCTCCAATAGAAACATCTAAAAACTGAAAAAGTGTAATCACTGATTCCGATTAAGTTTCTCTTCTTTGTCTGTTTTCAATTGTAAGAGAAACAGAGAAACCAGAAAAACAGTATAGATGTGTGACCTTAATTATTATCGTCTAAGTATTTTATAATTAAAAATAAAGTGCTTTTAATTAATTAAGCAACGAACGTAGGAAAAATTACAGAACAAGGAAGATAACTCGGACATTTTAGTTTTCTTCTCAAATCTATATCAAAAGAGCCATCTCTGTACCCACAAAACAACTACATGATCACGGTCATCTTCGCAAGCGATGGACGAACATCTATATAAAAAAAATAAAGTTACACCTGTGAAATGCTTAATTTTTTTAAAGATATACTTTTGTTTTTATTGAGTGACGTTTATTTGAAACAATTAATACAACAAAAACAGCAATTTTTGAATGTACTAAAGACATTTCTTGAAAGATTTTAAAAAAAGTATGCTCAATCAAAATTATTACTGATAATCAGCTGAATAATTTTCAGCATTTTCACTTGAATTTTTTATTAAAACTAAAAATAAATAAAAGGCTCCTTTTTTGCTTATTTATGTTTCTAAATCAGAAGGATTTAAAAACTGAGTAAGTATAATCACTAATTTTGATTTAGTTTCTTTCCTCCATTTTCTTTGTTTCTTTTACAATTGAAAACAGAGACACCAGAAAAATAAATGTCCGACCTTATTTATTATAATCAAAGTATTTTATGTGCTTTTAATTTATATAAAATAAAAAAAATAAAGATGGTGAAACTTTTAGAAATATTGTTTACGTATATTTTTAGAAATCTGAAAACCAACAACAATGTATTTTTTAATAAATAAATTTTATTTATTTTGATTTAATTTTATTTAATTTTAATTTATTAAAATAAATAAATTTATTTATTAAAAATAGGAAACATTTTTATTGGTTTTCAAATTTCTAAGAATATACAAAAACAATGTTTTTAAAGTAGACTTTCTTTTAAAACCATGCATCAACTCCACCGGATGAATAATTTACTGTATCCGCAGGATTATCCACTTCAACGGTTAATGCCAGTAAAATAAAATTTAAAACAAGTCTTGCTTTGAAAATGGCTCAGCTTTTTAAAATAAATAGATTTATTTATTTACAAAAAATACATTATTCTAAAAAATATCGAAATAAAAAAATTTAAATTATTCACAAAGTTCCCAGCTGAAATCAAATCCATAATAGGAAGTAATACAGCCAACCATGTTTGATTGTGTCAAACTCTAGAGCACACTCTTTAAGAATGTGTCCAGTTGTTTGGTATTCTGCATACACATCCAGGGTTGTTGATATATCCAAGTTGGCACACGTCATGTCATCAGCAACCCATTTTTTGGTTCTCAAACAATAGTCGTACCCACCATTAAGCGAGTTGGACTTCTGCACAGAGCTCATGAAGATCGTTCTTTCAGGATTGTCTGGTCTGCACGATTGCAGCTATTTGTTAATCTGTAGGATTACAGGTTTTTAGCCCTGATACCGAAAACGGCAAGACTCAGCAGTTGTATGTAAAGTCGGGGAAAGTATGACACAGAAGCAACGTTTGCCGCTTTCACTCCATTGATTTATGATTCCACACCTGACACATCTTAGCTTGCCACACGCAGAGGCAGAGACGAAATACCAAGGTCTTATGTACGACATGAAAAGAAACTGGAATCTTAGGAAAATCTCCATCATACCAGTAATTATAGGAGCAACAGGACTAATGAAAAAGAATTTCAAAAGCTATCTGGCGAATATACCCGGTGAACCGAGTGCAAAAGAAATACAAACAATTGCACTTAAAGGGACGGTTAGAATCTTACAAAGATCTCTAGGCTGGAGTGTCTGAAATAGCCAGTGAATGTCTGGCATCCGGTAGGATGCCCCATCTCCAAGAAGATCCTGATGCTGACTTCTCCTGGATCTTCACCAGAACCCTGTTAAACAATGTTGCGGTCCTAGTACCGCTTGGTGCCAAACTTGTTGGCCATGGGTGGTACTGCCAGGAAAAGGAGTTCTAAACTGCATAGCTTTGACAATACAACATTGCCACCGGCCTCACCATGATGCAGCAAGATGTTTGTTCACATTATATTTAAATTTCTGCATGTTGGTACAGTTGGAGGAACAGGGATGGAATTCTACAGGCAAGCGATCCGAGGAAAGTAGCTATAAGAGTAGAAAGTCTGCCGGCATCTAAGGACCTCTACAGTGAAGGGGTGGATTTTAGCTGATAGTTGAGTGGGTCGGGGTATTTACATTGAGGAGAGGGGTACAAGAGAAGTAAGTTCATTGTAGCACCTTACGTGGTATACTTGTAAAACAAGCACAGTGATGCGACAAGGGTTGGAGCTTGGCAGACAGTGCTGGACTTATTAGGTTAGAAACTCTTTTTGCAACCCTGTCAAAGAGGGGGGGGGGCTAGTCGTTGGTGCCATAGTCCAGATGTGGCAACAATATTCCATGCATGGGCGAATGGTGGCTTTATAGAGAGATAGGATATTGGCAGGTGTGAGAAATGGTGTATGAAGATGGTTTCCAGTGTTGTACAAGAATCTCTTCCTTGTGGACTAGTGTTGTTCCGAATTATCGGTTTTGCACGAGAATTTGTCTTCTTCTATATAATCATCTTGCAGCAAATGGAAATTGGCCAGAATGTCTGTCCAGGTTCAGATGGTAGAGTAAGAAAACTAAGCATGATCATGTCTGGACATAGAAAATTGGTATATATGTTAGGATTAATTCTGATGCCGTAATTCTTTTAAAACGTTAAATCTGGTCACTTATTTCAGCAAAATTTTTTAAAAAACATTTCCTTTTCTGATATTTTTGAACGCATCGACACATATTTAGCTCAGTGGAGATTTATCTTTTAATGATCCAAATTATTCGGTACCATCGATTGTATTCAACATTGTTAAATGTATGATTATTAAGTGCTAAACAATATTTTATTCAATTTTCTTTAATTTTAGGAGTTACTAGCAGCATTAAATGTAACCATCCATTTTTGTCCCCATTCCACTACAGACTGGAGATCATTTTTTTAAGAATTCAACCATTGCCTTAGATATATGTGCGTTTGTTTTACCCACATGTTGAGAATAGAGTATTGTGTCATTGGCAAATATACCCATCTTAGACACAATCACATCAGGAAGGTAATTTATGAAGATCAGGAATAATAATGGTCCAAAGATCATCCCCCTAGGGTACACCCGTATTAATGTCATGTTGTTTGGATGTATGGCAATCGAAGACAACCATGATCTTTCTTTTGCTTAGGAAGGGTCTGATTATATTAAATATTGGTCTAGTAATAGCATATGAATTGATTTTTATGAGAAGGTCTGTCTTCATGTCAGACCTTGTCAAAGGCTTTTAATGTATCAAGCACTACCACCCTAGCTTGATCTGCCCTGTCCAGTTTATCGTATATGTATTCAGAGATGAGCGTTAGGATATCCATAGTAGAACGGGCTAGCCTAAATCCATACTGATGGTCAGAAAGAAGTTTAGCATTAACTAGGTGATGGAGTAACGCTAGATTGATTAGTGACTCAAAGATTTTAGTGAAGAGTGGAAGGAGACTGATGGAGCGATAATTTTGCGGGTCAGTTCTTTTACCAGAATTCTTGAACACTGGTACCACAGAGGAATTTTCCAGCTATCAAGGAAGCAAGATTCGGCTAAGTATTTGTTGTAAAGTTTGGAGAGGACAAGGGCAAGCTCAGCAGAGCATTTCTTAAGTACTATAGTACTATTTAATAATATATATAACAAATACTGACCAAACAGGTCATGGGTCGTCTAGAGAGAGACAGGAGAAGGAAGAAGAGGAAGACATGTATGTTTGTTTGAAATTTTGAAAATGTTTTTATAAATATTTTGAATTTTCAAACATTTAATAATATATATAACGAATACTGACCCACTGGGTCACGAGTGGTCTAGTTTACATCTAAATTTCCAGGTTTTTCAAGACGTGTGGGAACCCTGACATATAGAAGTGAATTTTTTCAATAATAATGCACTGATAATCGACTGGTGTATCGAGGAAGATTTGTGTGGTAAACAATCTTATTGAAACTGGAGTTGTCTGAATCATCATCATCATCAGCTTCGGTTTAATGTGTTTTACACGCTGGCATGTGTTGGATGGCTTTTAGAAATCGACTTCCAAACTAACCTATCTCTGGCCATGTCTCAAATCTGTCCTTATTTCCTCCCATGTTCTTCTTGACCTTATCCTGCCACATTAACTGTTCTACATTTAATAATCCAAGCACTCTCATCCATTCTTTCAATATGACCAAACCAACAAAGTCTCCCATACTGCACATATCTCCTTAGACTGTCCAGATTTAATCTTCTTCTGAGGTCATCTGATCTAAGCCTCCCTTTAAGACTCACATTACACATTCATCGTTTCATTCTCATATCATTTCTCTTCACATATCTTCAACTCTTACTGGTCAGGTTTCACTTCCATACCTCATCACACTGCATACATATGCTTAATATGCTTGGTCGACAGCAGTAAAACTGCTGGTTAGTAACGGTAGAAGTTCCCTGAATTTACTCCATCTACTCCTTACTCAGTTGGGAAAATCTTTTAGACATAATTTTTTTTCAAAGATTTTAATCATGCTTCACCAAACGTTATTTAATTTATTTGAAACTAAATTACCTAATTAATTTTGAATCTTCTTCGCCGTAAATAATGTTTTAAAGAACAAAAAAGTCTTTAAAAAAAATGATCTTCCGTTTAGAAATAAATCACATCTGCAAAATATAGGGGAGTTAACTCTTAATTATTTTACAAATATTTATCTCCCTTGGTTTCTTAACACGAACAAATACTTAGTATTGATTTACTCCTCTCCAGGAGTTAGGCACAAGGCCAGTTTTTATCTTACTCCCACAAGTAAGATGTGACCCAAGGTCGGGTCGGGAAAGTGGGGTTTAAAAATTGCCTGGGCAGCCCCGTCGGCATTCCCCAGTAGGGGCGCCTCAGACAGTAAGCAATAAACTTACTCATCCCCAAAGAGGGGAAGCGAAGCCTGGGAGGGTGGACCTCCTAGAACTGCACAGGACAGACCCATAGACCGGCGTAAATCAAGCCCCGAAGGCCAAGACAATACCAGTCTATGGGGTGTAGTATCCATCGGAACAGATACTACACTTTGATCTTAGCCAAAAGGCCAAGTAATACTTAGTAGGGGGTAGGATAAACCTAAAATCAAACAAGGTTCAGAAGGAAAGAGGGAGAGATTCTTTTCTGATAAAAGACCGGTTCATAGACCTTACACAATAAAAAATAAATAATTAAACAATTTAAAAAAAAAACCTTACTCGACACAGATAATGACACACGTTTTCTTTTGCCATTTGTTATTTTTCACACAAATTTTCTATACCCAGCTAGTTTATATTTTATATATATATAATATGGCACGGTGGCTAAGTAGTTAACGATGCGAACTGAGGACCTGGGTATGCCGGGTTCGAATCCAGTTCGTTCCACAGGTACACTTTCATCAACACCCACACCTGACTTTGTGTCTAACATGCTGGGGAGGAAGTAAATAATATATATATATATGACTAGAATATACGTCCCAGGATGGGTAAAATTCTTAAACAGAACAGTTTTATGTCCCTTTACAAAGATTAATGGTCAATTTTTAGCTCGGGTTAAGTTTGCTATCTAGTCCCCATACTTGATTTTTGAACTGCTGTTTAACCAAAGAAACCCATTCATAAACACCCTTTTTTTTAATTTTGAACATTAAGGCGTTCATTTTATGTTAAACTTACATAGCAAACTGAACATTTAACCTACAAATTGAACAGAAAGTTTAAAAACAAAAAATTGTATCAAGAATTTTATGAGGCAAAATTGATTAGAAATATTTTTATGCAATCATTCCTTCGGGAGAGAACTGAAAAGTTCATATCGGAGGAAGAAAATAGTCTTTCCATACGTGTTTTTCCCTTTTTTTTTTTAAAAATATAAAATGATGACAAAGTTTTGAACAAATTGTTGTAAATTTAAAAGTAATGAGTAAAAGATGAATGTCTGATTTAGAGAGTAAAAAGGAAGGGAAGGCCAATCCCCACAAGGGGATTAAGGTATAACTTTTGTTACAAGAACAAAATCATTACCAAAAGACATAAGCCAAGTGGTCACTGTGTGATGTGGGCATAAGGAAAAGTTTGTTTATTTGTGTTTAACAATGCATCAAGCATTATAGGTCATCCCAGGTCAAATAGTTTTTTGTTTGATATTTAGATTTTGGTGTGCATTTTTGTTTCTTTTAGGTTATTCAAAATATTATTTGGGCCATTCTTTTGAAGAGAGTGTTTTTATGTTGTTTGCTTGGTAATAAGATAATTAGCATTTCTATGCAGGTTAATTTGTATTTGTTTCTTGTCAGGTGTTATTTTGTTAATACTCAATTGTTTTTATTATAAATATGTTTGTACAAATTAGTTTCTTTAAGAAACCCGATAATTTGGGAAAAAGCTATATTTTAACATAATGTTACTTTGTAAATTTGCTGTGTATATTTTTCTTAAATGTATGTTTTATTGTTAGTCCTTGATTGCAATAGTTACATCAAGGGTCATCTTCTCCTCTAAGCAAATGTATGTGGGTCAGTCTTGTGTGACTGATACGAGTGTGTGTTAGCACTGTGTCTTCCCTTCGATCAATTATCATGTTTATATTTTCTGGCAAGAGGAAGAGAGAACCGATGAGTATTCATGCAGGCGAGAATTTTTACCAAGTGAAATAATCGACTGATTGGTCCCCACCATAACCTCCCGCCCCAGTCAAATGGTTTTGGACATGGACCGAAAGCTCTGGAAATTGCGCATAACGTTGATAGCATAATGCACACGCAAATGGACGTTCTTCAAAATCGTCAAAATCAGATACTAGTTTGACGTAGCGGCCTCTTTTAGCGACAGATGAATTTGAATGATTGACGGAAGTCGACTGCCCAGGGTTTGAAAATGTCTCGTTCAAGGAGCTTGTTAAAAGGTCACTGTTTCTGACAGGAATGTGGGTCTCCTCCAGGCAAGGGTTAGATTCTGCGTTTTTATCAGCATTCGACGTGCAATGCAGAGGATATACTAACTTTTCAGTTGCATCGACATCAATTCTCATTACATCATCATCATCATCATCATCGTTGATTTCAATAAAATCAATTTGACCTTTCTGAATCGCTTGATTGAGATCAGTTGAGGGATTACCAAAATCTTTGAACCTGGCGTCGTTGTCATTCTGAAAGTTTACAGATTCTCCATAGATTTCTTCTACCTGCTGAATTTCGAAAAGATGTTGTCTTTTGGTGCTGCTAGTGGGGAAATTGTTAAAAGATTCGTCGGGTGTGAAGTTTGGAATCAGGTTTTTCTCCATGAGCAATTCAAGCGAGAATGCCATATTGCATGTTTGGCAGGTATGGTCGCCCGCGTTGGTGAGCAGAGATCTAACATCGAGCCTATTTTGACAGACGGGGCAATAGAGACACGTAGCCGTCGATTCAACAGAAGATTTTAGAGACAAGTCTAAATTGTTTGTGTGCAGATGAGTTTGTGTGTTGTGTTCTGCCAGCATCATTTGAGATGGCAGAAATAACTCGCAGACTTTGCATTCGTAGCGCTCTTCTTGATAATGCCTGACGGTCATGTGTCGGCTAATTTGGTTGTAAGCAGAACTGGTATAAGGACACAATGGACATTTATGTAAAACACCCTCCGTTTTTTTGGTTGTCCCTTTATTTTCACACGGATGTTTCAACTTCATGTGATGAAAAATGTTTGCTGAAAAAAAGAAAAGATAAAGAAATTTTAGCATCAAGAAATTTAGTTTTTTTTATTTATTTATTTATTTTTTAACGTTCAATAGAAATTACTATGGTTTCAAGATTTCTTTTTAGCTTGATGGGTGGGGGTGTACAACAGATGAAAAATGAAAGTAAACATCAATTAATGCGTAATGGAAGAGTTCATTAATATTTCTTCTTGACCCTTTTCATTCCTTCGTACATTTTATTAACCTCAATAGTGTATAAATTGTATACATATTGTAGAGGGATGAACAATTATCAAAAGAATGAAAAAGCAATCCATACAAAAAATATTGGGTTGGCCAAAAAGTTTGTTCGTTTTTTTTTAGGAAGGAGGCACTTAAACATCAAGTTTAGAAACATAACCAAGTTTATGCAATTCATTTCCATGCTCGATTTGGAAATCTTGAGCATGTCTGCAATTTGTCTGGTTCTCAAACGGCAATCCTGTTCAACTACGGCTTTCACTTGGTCACTGTCGATCATCTTTGGGCAGCCAGAGCGAGGAACATCTCTCACTGAAAAATTTCCTTTTCGGAATCGAGCAAACCATTTCTTGTACACCCATTCTGTAACAGCATTCTTCCCATACACATGGCATATATTTATGCAGGTTTCTGTAGCATTTTTTTCCTTTTCTGTAGTAAAAAAGCATCAGATGTCGGTATTGCTCTGCTAGATCTTCCATTTCAAGGCCTGAAATACAAGCAAAAATGTAAGAATTCCTCTGCTCGGAGGCTTATTACGCACTGACGTCAACATACTCGCTACACCAAAATACAGGATTTGAAGAATAGGAATATAGAACGATCTTTAGTAGGCCGGAAAAGATGACATTAAAAAAACGAACAAACCTTTTGACCAACCCAATATATTCAGTTTTATTGATAATAACATAACAACTTTGAAAATACCAAAATTAACTTCAGTGTCAAGAAACAAATAAGTTGGAGTCTCATAGGATATTTGAAAAGAAAACCAAAGTCAGGTTGTGCATTCTAGTAGAAAGTGTCTTTTTTTTTTTGTTTTAACATTTGGTAGCTTTATATGACGAGGTAGAAGTAATTGCGACAGTTTCACGGTGGTTGCCATTAGCATCGAACTGAGTGTTAAGTAGGAGGTTTTTAGCAAGACTGAATAAATTGTTGCTCGTGTTTGTAGAAGTCAGTGTGACTAGATGTGTCAACAAGTTTGTTGTAGTTCTTGTCTCATCCCTCCGGCGAGAGTTTAGTTGCGTGCTTCTCTTTTTCACATTGTCGCCAATTATGTAGAGCATCTTATATAACATTGACTTTGAAAAGTTTGATCGGCTGAATAAAATCTTATTAAACGTAATACAGTCTTTCATTTTTATTACATTTTCTTATTTAATATTCTGAAAATTCTAGAAATATTATATTTCAGGGTTTTGTGATTTGGGAAAAGATTTGTCGAGAAAAAGTCTGTAGTCTTAAACAGTTGGTTTCAAAATTTGAAAAGAACCGAAAAGAATGAAAGGATTTTTTTTAGAACTCAACTTTCAAGTCACTGTGGTTAGCAAAGTTACTCCAGCCAGGAATGGATCCAGAAAGTGTGGTTTGAGTTGTCCCCCTTTGCAAATTGGCTGTTTGGAGAATTTGAAAGCTAGATGGCTCTGGTTGACAGTCAATTTGCATAGGTGGGGCAATAAGTAGTATAAAAACTGTACTCTTTTCATTGAGCTCGAGAAGAGCAGTAGGGAGAGCAGAGTGAGGCTGAAAGAAGAGACTGAAGTACAAAGAATTGTTCTTGAACTATTGATTACCGATTGGACGTTGAAAGAGATTAACCACTGTGGTTTGCCACCAGATTTTTTTTTTATTTGTCTTCACGGATTGACCACAGTCACTAAACAGTTTCTAGATGTGTCCACACATTTCTATAAACGGCTTTGAAGTGGATACAAATGTGTTTTTAATGAATAAGCACAGCTCTAAATAAGAAGGAACTTCATTGACATAAGAAATATCTTGTTGGAGTGGTTTTGCAGAAAGAGAGAAAGTCAATGTACAGGGTGTTCGGGATAAATTTGATAATTTTAGAAACATTTGAAGTATTTAATGGCGGTAAAATGCAATGGATAGTAGTTTCTGTGTACTATTGGTGGGTTTGAGAACTGGAGACCATGGATGACTGAAAAGTATGAAAATATTGAAAGAAACTGACTTGCATCATGATGATTTGCGATGGATTAAAAAAATTCAGAAATCTTAGCTGTAGCTCAATGCTCTTTGAATACCTTGAAAACCATAAGATGTGAACTGGAGAATTTATGATGGAGATGTGGAAGCAGTGGCTAGCAGGAAGGTTCATAGCAGGTGTTCTGTGTCTGCACAACAAAATTCGTCAAGAAGCTGCAGAAAAACATCCAGGCAAAGCAATGTGGATCTTGGCAAGAGAGATGGTGTCGGAGTGGCAACTAGGAAAAAGTGCTGAATGAGGATGTTCGCTACTCCTCATACAAGAGTCACAACGATCAATTATTAATGGGTTTGAGAGCTGGAGACCATGGACGACTGGAAAGCACCAGAAATATTGGAAGCAAGTGACCTGCATCATGATGAATGATGCCAGATTGAAAAAAATTGGCAAAATCTTAGCTGCAACTTAGTGCTAATTGAAGACTGTGAGATGTGAGCTGGAGAATTGTGACGGAGATGTGGAAGCCGTGGTTAGCAGCAAGTATCATAGCAAGTGTTCTGACTGTGTTCGTACAACAAAATTCGTCGAGAAGCTGCCAAAAAAGATTCAGGCTAAGCAATGCGAACCTTGGCAAGAGAGATGAGCACCGGAGTGGTGACTATGAAGAAAGCGATACACAAAGATATATTGGCTACTCCTTATACAAGAGTCACAAGGACCAAGAGAACTGTGTTATGAAAACTAAGAAACTATTCAACAAGGTCAAACACCCAGTTGAGCTGAAGTTGCTCTGATTTTTCTCCGACAAGAAGAACTTCTGTCAAGATCAGTTACACAATGCACAGAACAACAGGTGGCCACTCTATACTCTGCACAAAGTCCCACGCATGATGAAAACCAAATTCCCTCAAACTGATGATCTTTGGGTGTGTTTCCAGCGAACGCCACATTTTTGAAAAGGGACACAAACTCAATTCGGACGGCTATAGTGAGTTGCTGTTCTTTCCTTTCCAAAAAAATGTCAACTTTACCTCGAACACGCTGTATATGCAAAGTTGTGGAGGGAGTGCTTGCGTGAACCCAGCAGATTGTTTGTATATGTGAGTATGACAAACAGACTAATGTGTGAGTCAGTATCATTAACGGCTGACTGTCAATAAAGTAGATAGTCAGTGATAATTGATTTCTCTTACGCATCACGTGTGAATGTGTCTCTGATGTGCAGACAAAATGAATGTGAGTCAGTAATCATGTCATATTTCGACTGACTAATTGACTCACTTGAAAACTTGCTTTATATAGTTTGGAATGAACTCCTGACAGCCTCTTACCCTTTTTTCCAATGGTTATTTTTGTTTGTATTAGATAGAAGTAATCCTGGCTCTCTAATTGGTTGAAAAATATTTTAATACGAGTATACACTCGCCGTCAAAAAATGATGGGGAAAAAAATTATGCTTCATTAGTGTTCATACTAATATTCATATTCATATAAAATAACGTTTCAGTCAATGAAGTTAAAAAAAAAAGGAATAAGAAAGAAAGAAAACATTTCAAATTGGAAAGTTTAAAAAAAGAAAAACAAAGTATCACTCGGTATAGAAAAAAGGGCAAAAAGAAAACGTCTCATTTTAGAAATAGAGTGAAGAATTTCTTTCCGAATTCATTTTAGATGGAGGGGGATAGTTAGACTTGCTATTTTCTTTCCCCATTCACCTAAACACTTGAAATGGTTTCGCCCAACATTTTTGTTTACTTGCTAAATTTTGTGTGACAAGGCATATGTATATTTATAGGTATACTTGCAAAAAAAAAACCTGCCTCTGGGTAGGAATTAGTCAAACTGTAGCCTTCTTTGCACAAAAACAAAGCAAAAATTTTCATTTCACATTTTGGTAATTTGGAGAAAAACAACAAAAAGATGATTGTCATGATGTTATTTGATATATTCCAATGTTGAGCATAGCTACATTTTATTAACTTGTAGAAAAACAACAAAAAGGGTATTTTTGGTATTTCAAAGTCGAGAACTATGATTTTATGTAATCACATTCTGATAAATCAGAGAAAAATTAAAGATGTTAAATGGAAGAATGTATAAAATGTATTGATATCAGTAATTCTTTCTTTGCAGAAATAAAATACTTTCAGTAAAACATATTCCAATACCAAATAAATTGCATTCTTAAATTATTCTTACTTTAATGCAGCAAAATAAATAGCATTTTTTGTATTTCCATCTGGAGCAAGTATGAATAAGTTTCTTCCATTTAAAACTCTTGAACAGCCAACATATAACTGACCATAAGGAAAGCAAGAAGAAGTCTGGTAACTTTCATTGATTGACCTTGGGATTTAGTAATACTCATTGCAAAACTTACTCAGACTGGGAATTGCAATCACCTAAATTCAAAAGGAATATCTGTTAGAGTCAATGAAATTCTAGAAATCAATACAATCTCTTCTCTCCTTTCGCTTGATCAGTTATAACAACTTCCAGTAGGTGAGGCAGCATTTTCATAATAATAAGGTGCGTTCCATTGCATAACTTTGGAGGGTGAAGATTTCTTAGCAGCATTACTCGTACTCCTTGTTTCAATACCAACTTGTGGGATGCCATTCCAGGAGGCTTCAAAGAATTCAAAAATCCAATCGGAAAGTTAACTGCTTCATCTGGATCAACAGTTGTATTATTGGAAAAGTATGTCCTTTCTCCTTTTGGGATACCTTGCATAATCTTCCAATTGATGAGCTGTACTGTTTCATTTCTGTGTGCCAAAATTGCTCTCTCACACAGCCAGCATGTATTCTGAAAGTTATCTGCTATATTTGGATATACTTTGAAAATCAGTTTATCAAAGCTCTTCACAAAAGTGCAAAACCTCTCTAGAAAGCTAATTTCTCTTTCTTGATCATGCCGAATTTCTCTTGATCACGCTGAATTTCTCTTGATCATGCTGAATTTCTCCATTTCTAATGTTTAATAGTAGGGTACCAAATTCTTTTGCTGCTTCATCTCCGTTGAGTTCCACTCTCGCATTTGTGGTCAAAGAACATCTTTCAACATGATTCCACAGGTAAGAACTTTTCAGGCAGGCATGAAGTTCATCTGCAGCTGTTCCTCGTTTAACAACATGGAGGGTTTGTCTGAAATCAAGAGGTAGCAGAATAGTTACTCCTCCCATGAGTCTATCATTCTGCCTGATATCTTTCAGTGTTTTGTCTAGAGCCTTAAATTCGCTCTTGTGAGCCACAGTACACTCTTCCCAGACAATGAAGCCAGTCTCTTGGAGTAGCTTGGCCAGGTTTATACTTCTCTTTATGCTGCATACTGGATTTTCATTATAGACCAAATTTAATGGCAGTTTAAATGTTGAGTGAGCAGTTCTTCGTCAAGAAAGGAGAGTTACTCCTATCCCTACAGCTAAAGCCACTTTTTTTTCTGCAGTCTAACTGAAGATAAAATCAGATTAGTTGGAAACGTTTTCCAGTACCTTCATGAGCATCCAAAAAGAAAATTCCTCCTTCAAAATTGTTTAACTTTAACATAATCTCATTGTAGACTGCTCTCTGGTCATCTTTGAGAAAAGGTTCAGTGGTATTTCCTCATAGTTGTATCCAGTCTCTCAGAATTTCTCCATTTGTTGGATAATGGCCCTGTGGGGCCGGACGCATCTTGAAGTGGACGCATGTGGGGAGATCATTTGGTTTGGCTTGCGCGATTTAGTGAGGGTGGACCCGTACAGTTGAGTGCAAAATAAACTGGTTCTCACAGACGTTGATGGGGCCACCGCGTTGACGAGATCTCAGATCAAGGGTCAAGGTGCACCTGTGCATGGGGGTTTCACAGGCTTTTGTGTGGGAAACAGAGTTTGGCCAGTCTGGGTTTTGGAAGCGGGCCGAACAGACGATTTCTCTATGTAGTCTTCAACATGATTAGGGGAATTAAATTCCCTAAGAGAATACAGGCATGAGATTTCTTCTTCCCCCCTCCTCCAATGGCTAAGGCCTTAAGCTAGGAATTAACGATAGAGTAGTAATTTGGTCTCTCCCTCGACGTTAGTGAAGCATCTCCATGGCCGACAGAAATTTGACGCCTAAATAAAACAGAATCAAAAGTTTAAAAGATTGTTTGTCTAGTGAAATGAAGGTTTTGTTGCAGACACAGCAGACGACATCAAGACACACTCCTCCACGCGAGGAAGAAGAAAAGATACGAGAAACTACACGACATCGAGACGACACCCCTCCACGCGACGAGGAAAGAGAGAAAGTACGAAAAATTAAAAGGTATGCAACATATACTTTTTGGTGTTAAAAATGACCAGTTGTTTAAGCATGAACATTTGAAACGAACCGAGGTTCCATGGGTGCAGAAAGAAAGAAGAAAATAATTATAAAAAAAAGTAATGGTAAAATTAGTGAGTAAAAATACTATAAAAATGGAGTCAGTTTAAAGGCTTAAAAATACCTTAACGAAAAAGTTTGAAAACGCTTCTAAACTTTTTGTATCATCTTCGTATTTCGTGGTGCCAGAATGTAACACATTTAAGTGACTCAAATCTCTGTTTGGTTTAGGAAGTTCAAAATGGGACAGTTCTTTTTCTTTCAAATTTATCACCTTGTCTTCTATTTCAAAAAGGACAATGTTTAAAATATTTTGATTTATATTTATGAGCAAGCTGCATGCGATGAATAATGTCTTCACTCATAGATTCTTTATGTTTCATCCACAGAGCCATTGGACTTGAAAGTTGACATGTTGCAATCATGATGGCAAAGAGATTCCTCATTTGCTTTGGTGATTGAAATGAAACTACTTCTAGGGCTAAGTTGGATGCATGCTTGCCTTTATGTCTCAAGAATGTTCCCATTTATTGTTTTTAAATCTTGAAATAATCTTGGGAGTGCATCAGGGCTCTGTACTGAGTCCGTTGCTTTTTATCCGTGTCTTGGAGGCATTGTCCAAAAGAGTTGCTGTATGCTGATGACTTAGTACTTAGCTGTGAAATAATAGAAGATTTACTTGTCAAGTTCAAAACTTGGAGGAATTCTGTGGAAAGTAAAGGCCTGAAAGTCAATGTCACCAAGACAAAAGTGTTGCTCGGTGGTTGTAGCGTTGGAAATCCTCCAAGAAAGAGGAAAGTTCCCATGCTCAGTTTGTGGTTAGAAAGTCAGATGCAACTCAATTTTCTGTGGTACTTGTAATCATTGGGTACACAAGAAGTGCAGTGGAATTACTGGTAGGTTGAGAGAGGACAACCAGTTTGTGTGCAAGAAGTGTAATGGAGACGAATGCGAACTCAGATATGGAGAAAATATGTATAGATAGCAAAGTTATTGAGTTTGTTCAGAAACCTTTTTACCTTAGTGATACCATTGGGGCACAGAGTGGAGCAGGTATTAGAGTGAACCTACCAGGCGAAGTCTGTTATAAATTTCCTTGGACAATCACTTATTTTGAAATAATTGCAATAAACGGATAAATGTATCTTAGCTTAAATTTTGGCAGTTCTAGTTTTGGTTATAGTACTACCTATTCGCAGAGATTTGTTTTGGTTATAGTACTACCTATTCGCAGAGATTTGTTTTGGTTATAGTACTACCTATTCGCAGAGATTTGTTTTGGTTATAGTACTATCTATTCGCACAGATTTGTTTTGGTTGTTTAGAATACAAAACATTTTATCGACAATCGCTACTGTTGAGTATCACCAACACTTTTATGCCTTCCCGAGGTTAGGGTTACTTAGCACCAGCCCTATCCCTAACTCTCAGATGTTGTCCTCCCACCTCATTCTTTGTCTGCCCCTCTTTATTCCTCCCTGTACAATCCGTTGCAGTATTATCTTTGCAACACCTGATGATCATGTGACATGGATGTACAACTTCATTTTCCTCTTTTTCACAGTGGTCAGTAGATCTTGATATGGCCCGACTGCTTGTCTGAGTCTGTTCTTCACTTTCTCATTTTTAATGTGGTCTTTGTATCGGATGTTGAGGATCTTTTGGAAGAATCTCATCTCTGTATCCTTCTCTCTCAGTCCGCGGTTAGAGTCCACAATTCATTCATAAAGAAATGTGGAGACCAGGGAGAACATCAATTTGGTTTTTGAGCTGTGTGTAATGCTTCTCCATTCTATATGGACCTTAGTTTAGCTAATGCTGTTATTGTCTTCAGGATAGAAAATAGTTTTTCAAAACCATTTTCATTGCAGAGGTTAAAGAATGCCATCAGAGTAGTATTTTATGGAGTTGCATTAAAATACACTCTTTGTCCATTTTCCAGATGAACACTCAAGTGTTGAACTGATGGGTGTCGGTTGTAAATATAAAATTTAAAAGATTTTCCAGGAAGCGTGATTGCTATAAATGTATCTTCCTAACTGGAATTTTTCCACTTCATTCTAATTCTAAATGGCGATCATAACTTGGTCACTTCCATTTTTTATGTACTTACACACTTAATGCCATTATAAAATCCCACATTTACGTGCGTGTATGTTGGATGTTTTGCAGAGAAGTGGATTATAAGGAACAACCCATTTGTTGTCTTTAAGCAAACTTTGTTCATTTTTTTCTCGGTAGAAGCTAAATCCTCCATCTTCAGGCATTCTTCTTTTATAACTTGGTTAGCCATCTTTATCATTGACAAAATTCTTTGTATATCTTTTGTACATTTATTTTCAACCATGTAGAGACAATTGAAGTTCAAATGATCATGTGATCCATGGATCATGTGATATTTTATTATCTGAAAAAGCTCTGGATCTCCATTAGGATCTGGCAGCTCTGCATTGATGAGGGAATCAATTTGATCTGAGCCGATCTTTTCCATTAACCATAAGAGTAAATATACATATGGCAGTCCTCTCTTTTGCCACTCAATTGAATACATGTGACATTTTACGGGTCCAAATATTTTTTTCTTTATTGATGAGATCCATCAGTTTATCGATTTTCAGCTTGAAAACCCTGCCAACAATGTCATGCCTGTTCGTGGCAGATTGCACACAAAGAAGATTCTCTAAAATCTCAGGCCAAATTGGATTTGTCGTAAACTTAATAAACAAATCTGGTTTACCAAAATGTCTAACGTATGTCAATCACTCTTTCGTGCATCTACGTTGGTCCACCTGTGAATGATGATAAGAGAATAACTATTGGCAGCATTGCCATCATTCCGAATTGCATCCTTAAAATGGATGTAGCCCTCAGCTCTGTGTTTATTTTGGTTGAGCTTAATAAAAAGTAATCTCTCTGATTCAATTTTAGCATATGTATCTACCAAGAACTGGTTGAATAGTTGTTTGAACCTAAAGATATACCCATGGTTTTCATCATCATAATTCTGTAGGCGTAGCAGTCAATGGCTGATAATGTTTTGTTTGTGGTTGTTCCAGTGATCAAATTACTTTGCCTGAGGAGTCAAAGTCAAAAGTTCTGCAATATTTTGGCACAATTTAACAGCTTCTGGTTCTGTTGCCGAAGATTGTGAAAGTGACAAACCACAATGTTATGTAAGATGGCGAGCGTGCCTGATTCTCTCTGAGCGCTACTCATTGGATTTACCTCTATAGCTGGGAACAGGGTTTCAAAAAGCACGATTTGCAGCCTGACCATGCCTGATTCATCGAGGTTTTTGCAAGAAAAAACTTTTTTGTAACGATTTGGTTACAGTCATCAACAGCGCCTTCACCTTTTGCACTAAAAATATTTTGGGTTGCTTCCGTGGCTCTATGATCCAATTTGAACTCGTAAAGTATAAGTTCCCAAATTAGACGATGGGGAATGTTCATCTGTGTGGATTTCAAATCACACAGACAGTGAATCAATGCACAATGTATCAACGCAACAGCTTCCACAATACTACCAATCACAGTGGCTATCTTCCAAGGCTTGAACTGCTTCGGTGATGCGATAGACACCACAAACTAACACGCCTGCAAATACTGAAAAATGTTTGATCTGCCTTTGCAGATGAATTCTAACCTACTTTAACAAATAAACAAACATTTGACAACATATTTTCACATTAAAAATAATTGACTCCAGTTGCAGAATTTTTTTTTTTAAACCTGCAAAACTAAGAGACATTTCAAAATTTGTCAGATTTAGTTGCAATAGAAACGATTAGCAATATACAAAATTTAAAACAGTATATGAGAAAATAAAAATCTCAATGAAAATTTTTGTCAATTATTTTTTTTTAAATGGCCATCTTTCAATTCTAGCAAATAGTTTTGCAAACGAATTGTTAAAAAGAGAAGTAGTTGTATTATTTAACCCATAAATGTGCAGAACGAGGGGATTTATGCCTTACCTAAATATTATGTTCAACATATTTGATACCCAGGCGACACTGCCAAAATCAGCTCGTAATATTAATAAAAACACGAAAAAATAAGCTATATTTCAAAATGAGTCTGATTCAGTAGCAATAGAAAGGACTAACAATATTGAAAATTTAAAACAGTATACAAGAAAATGAAAGTCTCAGTTGAAATGCTATCCATTATTTTTTTTTAAATGGCCACTTTTCAATTCTACCAAATAAATAACATTTTCCTTTGTCATAAATGGCTTCTGGCAAAAGTTTCAACAAAAATACACCATCTTTTCAACTCAAAAGAAAAAGAATAAGCAATTTTGTAAATAAAAAATAGATTTTAGACAGAAAAAAATGATAAAGATTCAATTTTATTAAAATAAAATGATTTTTTTATATTTTTATCAGAAAAATATCAAGTGAATCATTTTTTTATTTATTTAATTCTAATATTTTTATTTTATCTTTATAAAAGACATTAAGTTTAATTTTATTAAAATTGAATTTGTTTTTCTTTTTTGAAAGAATGACATCTTGAAAAATGTTTCCTCGATTTGTGAAAAATCAAAAATTATTTCATAATCAGTAGCAAGGGAAAGGACTAATGATATTGAAAATTTCAAAAAGTATACGAGAAAATAAAAGCCTCAGTTAAAATGTTATAAATTATTTTTTAAATTCTCCATGTTTCAGTTCTACGAAATAATCCACAAAAAGAATGAAATTTCAAACAAAAACTTACCTTTATTGATAAAAGGCATTTGACAAATGTCACAAATGTGACTGGCCAAATTGTGCTTGAAGATATGTCTGTTCATGACAGATTTAAAAGAGGTTTTGTATGGACAATAAGGACAGCGATGCCAAACTGGATGACTCTGTGGCATCATGTCCATCTTGGAATGTTTTAATTGAAGATGTGTAAGTAGATTCTCTCTCCGCAAGAACGGCATTCGGCACTGGTTACATACAAAACGGCTGATGGTATGCTTTAAAAGGTGTCGGTCAAACGTAAGTTTATGGTCAATTTTGTAATCGCATAAAGAACATTGGAAGAAGTGCGTCTGAACTGGTATGTCTGTGTTTTGTCGCATATTTGGGTTGTGATTAACAGGTGAATCATCTTGGAAGGACGCAGAGAAAAAGGAACTAAAATTTGGCAACGGTTGTTTATTTTTGCTTTGTAAAACAATTTTGGGATCGCTTTTTCGTCCTTTTGAAAGCAAAATAGATCTTTTCTTTCGACGAATATTTGAAATGAATTCTCGAGTTTTACCTTTGGAAGGCGCCATCGAAAACGAATTTGAATGGTAACGAGTTGTGTGAGCATCACGGATTGATTTGTAATGGAATATTTTTGAACACCACGAACATGGATAGTTGCCCCGTAACTTCGAAGACAGATCTTTTTTCAGGTTTGATGAAACCGTGAGAGTTTTACTTCCCAAAAACGAACGTGGATCCATATTTTTCAAGTGTGAATTGATATTTCCTATACAATTGTTGCCTTCTTGTAACAGATGAGTTTCTTAATTACGACAAAAAATCTTCAAAGATATTTTGTTGAGGCACAAATCAGTTCTTCTGGCGTTGGTATGATTTTACAATGGATCTTCAAGAATTTTAAAAGACGATTGGTAAGATTTGTGATAAGAATTCAAGAATTGTTAATTCGATTGCCCATTTGTGGCATCAGGACAGAAAGAGAAACTTCCAAAATGCTATGCAGACTAAACACAGTCTCTGTAAATATTCCTCGTTCTGAAATCTATTTATTTCATAATGAGACAAATATTCTTTGAGGTTGCATTGCATCACAGATAAGGAAGGACCACTTGAAATGGGATAGGTCGAACAAAAAATCTCTCCACAGAAGAAAAAAGAAACGTTGGAAATCATTTGACGCAAAATGGAAATCAGTTTTCTGTTTTCTTGATCGTTAGATTCACGGCCATTTTGTCATCCATGAAAAGGGCGTTCTTCATTCAATTCTGGAAAGGAAAAAGAGAATGCAGGTAAGAACAAAAATGTTACACCTGTTCGATAGAAAAAGTTTATACTTAACTAGCAACAATACCCGATGTTGACAGGGATTGAATGAAGAAACTTGTGTCGTCCCACACCCAATATTACCCTTTTTATTTTATTTTTTTCCTTTTTAAACTTAATTTTGAGGGTGGGGCCAACTGAAATACTCAGCATTGCTTGGGTGGGAGAGGGTGTAAGTACAGTAACATTTACAGAAATCATTTTTAGTAGTCTAGTTCACCTGGGAAAAAATTGAAATTCTATTCTTTTGTGATTTGAACTAATTACTACCACTACCACCATCAGAAGGGTTGAGGTTCACATCATTATATTCGGTTAAATGCCTGTTTTACATGCTGGCATGTGTTGGACGGTTTTAAAAAAATGACCTCCAAACTAACTTATCTCTGGCTAGCTCTTTATTCCTCTTTCTTTCAAATCCTTCTTTATCACTTCTTCCTTGGCACCCCTGCTACCTCAACTGTTCTACATCTACTAATCCAAGCACTCTCATCCATTCTTGCAGTGTGGTCAAATCAACAAAGTCTCCTGCTCTGCACACATCTCCCTATACTGTCCAGATTTAATTTTCCACTGAGGTCATCAGATCTCAGTCTGTCTTTAAGATTCACATTATGCATCCATCGTATCATTCTCATATCATTTCTCTCCATGCAACCCTCACTGGCCAGGTTTCACTTCCATACATCATCACACTGTGCATACATGCCTGCTAGACTCTTCTCTTGGTCTACATTGGTAATGCTCTGCTGGTTAGTGATGGTAGAAGTTACCTGAACTTAGTCCCAATCATAACTCTTGCAATTACTCCCTATGCTACAATAGTATCACCAACGTAACAAAACTTCTGGACAACCTCAATAGCTTTGCTATAAAAATATACTTTCTACACATCTGAGTTCTCATCAGTTTCCATTGTCTTACACTTCTTGCACACAAACTGGTTATCATCTCTCACGTTTAAATTTAATGTAGAATAACCACTTGCTTCTGAGCTAGCAAGCGTTGAGGTTTGGAGAGACAGGTAACCATTTTTTTAAATTATCTTTTTATAGTTTATGTCAGTATTTGTATTTTTATTTTATTGTTATTAAAATTTATCACTCAATCGACAAAATCTTTTCGGCTGCCACCTCTGTTACACGAGATGAAACTGAATTTAGAGTCTTGAACTAAATCCTGGGATTTTCGACCACTACCCTAGATTTGGAGTCAATGAAGAGCAGGTTTTCATCCTCATCATTTCCATTCCCTTGTATGATATGTCTGGGTGCTCTTATTTTGAATAGTGCTGATAATACAACCATTCCTATAGACTTTGTGTTAAGAGAGATGAGAGTCTCATGTCAACGCATTGGAACAAAAGAAATTGAACCAGTAAAGAATCCTCGTTCAAAGCTGGGTACGTAATAAAAGTGATGTTTAAAGCATGATTATCTAACAGCATTTTTTTGTTTTCATCCATAGAGGGGGGGGGGTGTCACCTCACTATTATATCTTCATTGTAAAATAAAGGGGAGAGAAGAGTGAAAGAGGCGGTGGGAAGAGGGAGAAGCGAGAAAGCGTTTATTATGACATCCCAATGTATTCTGACTTTGTGAAATCCTTTCACATTTTAGTCCTTGTAAAAACATGATTATCAACCAAGGTAAAAATTAAGAAATTCTATATTTAATAATATATATAACAAATACTGAACCAAATGGGGTCACGAATGGTCTAGTTTATACTACATTTTTGGTACATTTGTTTGACTTTCATGTTTAATGAACACAACTTATGATGTTGATGTTGTTAGTCGAAAACCCTACGATGGAAAAATTTGTTAACATCTTGCTTAAACTAAGTGAATTAATGATAGAAAAAGTTTTTATGACATCACAATGTATTTTGACTTTGTAAAAACTTTTTAGTCCTTCTAAAAACATGTTTATCAACCAATGTTAAAAGTAAGAAATTATATATATTTAATAATATATATAACAAATACTGACTCAACGGGTCATGGGTGGTTTAGTTTATACTACATTTTTGGTAGATTTGCTTGACTTTTGTGTTTAATTTTTATTTAAATAACAAAAATCTGTCCAACTGTGGAAGCAACCTCATGAATTTGTAAAACCCTATCAGTCAGCCATATATGATTTGTTAACATCCTGCTTAAACTAAGTGAATTAATGATAGAACAACTCTGTACATGGTTTAATTTAAGAAGCATAAATTAAATAATGTTCCCGGATTCAATATTTTATGTAATTATGATAGCACTATGAATTATGTTGCTATGAACAATATAAAGGTAAATTCAAATCTTATCCAGCCAACATTTACTTGAAATATGTTCATCTTTTTATGTAGAAAAGATTAATACAGAATTACATGCACAACTTTAAATATTAAATGATTAAAAACAACGAAAAAAACTTTTTCTTTTAATGTATGAGTGTGAAACAGTGATTTCAGCCGACGCAATCTGTTTTTTTAGGGTGCACCAGTGTGCATCTCAGCGAGGATGCTGGATCCTACGTAGAAATGAGGTAGAGTTACCACTAGTATATGTTCGGCCCAAATCGGTTGTTTTGGCGAGGAGGGAGAATGGCGCCGGGAAGTCTGAGATTGGCTCTTAGGGTGTCATTAGCAATTATCCAGATACAATGGATGAGTTTGACCAGCTGAACAATTTGGTCATGGGTCTTTTAGAGATGATGGATGTCAACTCGTTGGGTGGTCGCGCGAGCCCCCTAGAGAAAGAAAGGGAATAAGTCTTTTGCGATAACAGGAAAGAAGAAAAGGCCAAAAGGAGAATTGTAATTACCCGTGTCGTATTATGGCGAGAGCCTCCTCTCCCCAATGATTGTTTTATCTAGATAGCGTCAGAAATAACCGAAGACACAGAGAGAGAGAGAGAGGGAGAGAGAGAGAGGGGAAGAGAGAAAGAGTATGAGTTATACGCTTTTCGTCTTTGTTATTTGAGGCGAAAAGGCGATCACAAGAGAGTTAGATCCAAGATTTCGTTCGGTACGGACGCGTTCTCGGGAGCTGAGACACGGGCCGGCCAGACGAGGCGTTGCGCGAACAATCGCTCTCGCTTGGCATGGCATGGCTCATAGCATTCCCCCACCGTCGTTTTCCACCAGAGATTAACGTCTCAATTAATACCAACAGTCGTAAGAGTCCACACACACCGTTCAGTAGACAAGCCACAACTTGATTAACCACTCGGAAATAGTAGAGATTCACACACGCACGCAGAGAGATACGATAGTTGGTAAATAAGCCATTATCAAAAGAACAGACCTTTTGCCATCGTCCTTCCCTCACGGAGTAAGAGTTCGTTGACTGTTTGCGAACATCTTCGTACAGTAAGACGACGACTAGTTTGGTAAACCGGGACAATTTATCAGGGTAAGAGACTCAATTCACTGTAAAATTAATCCTTTCTTTTGATTGTTATTAATAATTAATGGATACAAAAAGACCAATGTTGTTGAGTTATTGCTACTGTTGAATTGTGCGCCGAGTAACTTTGCTATCACAGAGCCCCGAAATTGTCATTCGTCCGACCGGGGGAGTTCGACATATCATTCTTTGTTTTTTTGCAGCCACTACAGACGAAATCACGAGCCAAAGAAAATGTGTTCCCGGTCTGGAAGGATTCCTGCGCTGAGACGGTTCTCATTACATTTGATGCCGTCACAAGGAAGAAGAGAGAAGAGGAGTGTGGGGTACCTGTTTGTAGGTGGCGCCGCGGCCAGGATATCAAACACCTGTGCGCGAGTGGCCGACTACGATACCCACGGGGCGAAGAAGAAGAGTAAGGCGTGGGGTCTATGTTATAAATGGTGCCGCGACCTAGGATCATGGTACTGTGAGGAGTGCCTGGCAACCTCGGGAAAAGAGAGAGCAGAGCCAACCCACGGCAAAAAAGAAAAAACAAACAATTTTTTTTTTGCCGGCAGAACACTTTGAAAAAAAATAGACAAAAAAAAAAAAAAAAACCCACGGCACAACGGACGATCTTTTTTTTTACCGGCAGAGAATGCTTTAAAGTTTGACGGACATCGACACCCGTGTTTGAAAAAGAGAATAGAAAAAAGGAAAAGAAAAGAGAGAAACAGTTTAACGGGCATGTACACCCGTGTTTGAAAAAGAGAATAGAAAAAAGGAAAAGAAAAGAGAGAAACAGTTTAACGGGCATGTACACCCGTGTTTGAAAAAGAGAATAGAAAAAAGGAAAAGAAAAGAGAGAAACAGTTTAACGGGCATGCACACCCGTGTTTGAAAAAAAAAAGAGAAAGATAGAAAAAGAGATAGACTGAAAGAAAAAAAAACGTTTTTTAGACTTTGAGATCGGTCTGGGATCGCGAACTTTTAGTCAATTGATTGGAAGGCCCGGACGGTCTCGAAAAATAATAAACAACCAGCCCAGAAGCGGAGGACCACAAGGGCAGCAGAGAAGAGGGGTAAGTGACTCGTTGATTTCTCTTGTTCGCTTGCTCGGTTTTGTCGGTGTATCGATTGTTGTCCAAACTTTGCACGCGGTTTGGGTAGTTCTGTTGTTGGGGCGGTAAGCTAGAACGCAAAGGGAATGGGTTCGGAGGAAGACCTAGTAAATAGTGTAACAGGTATAGGGAGAGAAGAGACTAGAAAGATAGAAAGGCCGATAGGAGGGATACGAACACCCCCCCCCCCCACAAAGGGGATCCCGTCGGTTTAATCGAGTGGTTAGCAGTAATTCAGAAGAAGAGGGTGATTTATGGACTAGAAGATTTAGAGATGGTGCTGCTCGCTCTAGAGGGAGCGAGGGGCCCAGTGTCGAGATTCATTGAGGGGAGGTATGTAGAGAACCCGGGGATCACTTGGACGGAGCTCCGCGAGCAGCTAGTGAGGCAATACGCCAGCGAGCGAACCGCGATTGAGGCCGTACGCGAGTTGATCCGGCTAAGGTTAAGCAATGGCGAGGAAAGGCCTGGGAGAAGGAGGACGGTGGGGGGCAGGGCGAGTCCGGGGCCCCGAATGGAGAGAGGGGGCGGAGAGGATCGGGAGGCAGACTCCGATCCTAGAAGGAAGGCATGGGACCTTCGAAATGAGCACGATAGGCCCGCACCGGCAAGGCAGGTATCAGTCCGCTGGACCTGTAGGGGTGAGGGGCATGGAGCAGCAGAGTGTCCCACAAATTATGGGCGCCCACGCGGCTCGGTTAGACCGAACTGCACTAGGTGTGGTCGGTTCGGACATGAGAGTCGGTGGTGCACAGCAGCATAGATCGGAGGTGAGGAATTAGGATTCCGAACCCTAGTATGCCACCTGACGCTAGGGTAAAGAACCAGGGAAGCGCCCAGAGGCCACCCCACAGAGTATAAAAAGTAGGGTGGCCCCCAGAATGATAAGTTTAGTGAAGGATAGCGAAATTAAATGGGAAGAAGACGGGCTTGGGTTTTGTTCGCCGGTTTATGAGAAACCGCAAGAAGCAATGAACCCCCCCGTAGAGAGAGATCGAATTAAACGCGACTGCTGGGTCGGTTGACGAGTCCAGCGAGTGGGAGGAGAGCGGCAAAATACCCCCTTACCCAGCTCCAGAAGAGACTGAGAGAAAATCGGTTAGCCAAAAAGGTAGAGGAATTACCTATGAAGTTACGGTAGAATGGGAAGAAGACGGGCTTGGGTTTTGTTCGCCGGTTTATGAGAAACCGCAAGAAGCAATGAACCCCCCCGTAGAGAGAGATCGAGTTGAACGCGACTGCTGGGTCGGTTGACGAGTCCAGCGAGTGGGAGGGGGGCGGCAAAATACCCCCCTACCCAGCTCCAGAAGAGACTGAGAGAAAATCGGTTAGCCAAAAAGGTAGAGGAATTACCTATGAAGTTACGGTAGAATGGGAAGAAGACGGGCTTGGGTTTTGTTCGCCGGTTTATGAGAAACCGCAAGAAGCAATGAACCCCCCCGTAGAGAGAGATCGAATTAAACGCGACTGCTAGGTCGGTTGACGAGTCCAGCGAGTGGGAGGAGATCGGCAAAATACCCCCCTACCCAGCTCCAGAAGAGACCGAGAGAAAATCGGTTAGCCAAAAAGGTAGAGGAATTACCTATGAAGTTATGGTAGAGGGGAGCAGAACGCCCCACCACAGAATAGTAGGAAAGCCAAGCCAAAGATAGTCAGGGACCTGGGGGAGAGGCCGAGGTTGTGCTGTGTCGCAGTTGTTGGCTCCACCTCGCGCAGGGAGGGCCCCCATGCGTGTGCGGTGCTGGTGGTTGTGGCACGGACAGTTGTCTTGGATGCCCCCCCCCCCCCCGAGATAAAACGGACATATAAGGATAGAAAGAGATGCATAACTGGGACCGATGGAGGGTCGTCGTGGTTAGATCCAAATGATCGATCACAAGTAGTAATATACCTGCAGCTGGATGGGCTGTTGCCGAACGACCAGGCAGATATATAGTGAGTTTTTTAAAACAAAAGAAAGTTGAAGTAATCGACAGATGTTCGAACCACCGTGAATATGACAGATTGTGGTGCGCCTTGCGAAAGGGCACAGAGGTAGTGATAAGCGAGGAGAAGGATATGGGATCCTATCTGGGATGGATGGTGTTGATACAGATGAAGCAGAAGAAATCAGTGGCCCCCCGTTGCTGGGAGAGGCACTCGATGAGTAATTAGGGACAGTGTCGGGAAGCGATGAGAGAATGATTATGAAGAAATTGGAAGTTATAGGGAAGAACCAAAAGGGTTACTGTCGCATGCAGCCAGAGAAGGCGCATCGATATCGAATGTCACCGGGCCGAAGTGAGCCAAGAAGGTGTTAGTCTGAGAGAATTGTTTTCCCAGAGAAGGGAACAGTAGAGAATCTGGCCGAGGTGGCCGACGCAATGATAGTGACGGTATGCGAACCAGACAGGTCCGTACCAAGAGAATTTCAGTTGTTGACACTGACGAGTGAGTGCACAGGTGCACAGTTGGATATGCAATCGCTAAGACACTTGTCGCCGAATATAATCACCTCGGCAGATTAAGGGAGGTTCTGTTACGGATACAGGCCGAATTACCAAATCGTTTGAGATTACCGGTCGACCCCATCGAACAGTTATGAAAGTATTATAATGTGTTAAAACGCGTTGCATAACCAGAAGGTAACAAGCTATTAGCTTTAAAAAGATTGGAGGGTTTCGATTAACCCCGTCAGGAAGGGAAAAAGGTAGGACTAGACACGGGCACGATAGGGCTTGGTCGATGTTAGTGAGAATTGTGCACATAAATAATAGGGTTAGCTTTTGCAGAAAAGACAAAGGGCGCGAGAAAGACATAGGGAGATATTGGACGGCGCGAGCACACCGACGGCCGAGTGCATGAGCGAGGGAGGGTTACCCTTGAGCACACTTCACCCAGATCGCGAGCGGGAGCGGGAATCGCTGCCCTGTCGGAAATCCAGGTGGATGACCAGTGAAGAAGTAGAGATCGATTCCGAGGAGAAGGTGATGGTGACGTAATTTGTAAGGGGCGTTGCGAGCTCCAATCTGTATTAACAAACTTTTAATTGCATGCATAATAATTCCTTTTGTCACCTACCCACCTCCCAACACAGAAACCACAAAATGCATACGCACATACATACGTAGTCCTGATGTTTTAATAGACTGGAAAGAGAAAAAGAAGGACAGACCAAAAGAAAACAGAACAGAAAAAGAAAACTTTTTGTTCCATTGTTTAGCTACAGTTTTTTCTTAATTTTTGATTATTGTTGTTTTGATTGTATTATCCGTTGTTCTCTCTGTGTGTGGGGAAAGGTAACGGTCTGGGAGATGTCAATTGCAACCAAGTGACACGAAATAAGGGTGGACGGATGTGAAACAGTGATTTCATCCGACGTATCTGCCCCCTTTATGGCGCACCAATATGCATCAGAGAGATCAGCCCCCACGTAGAGAAAGGTGACGGTCTGGGAGATGTCAATTTCAACCAATTGACACGAAATAAGGATTGGGCGGATGTGAAACAGTGATTTCAGCCGACGCAATCTGTCTTTTTAGGGTGCACCAGTGTGCATCTCAGCGAGGATGCTGGATCCTACGTAGAAATGAGGTAGAGTTACCACTAGTATATGTTCGGCCCAAATCGGTTGTTTTGGCGAGGAGGGAGAATGGCGCCGGGAAGTCTGAGATTGGCTCTTAGGGTGTCATTAGCAATTATCCAGATACAATGGATGAGTTTGACCAGCTGAACAATTTGGTCATGGGTCTTTTAGAGATGATGGATGTCAACTCGTTGGGTGGTCGCGCGAGCCCCCTAGAGAAAGAAAGGGAATAAGTCTTTTGCGATAACAGGAAAGAAGAAAAGGCCAAAAGGAGAATTGTAATTACCCGTGTCGTATTATGGCGAGAGCCTCCTCTCCCCCAATGATTGTTTTATCTAGATAGCGTCAGAAAGAACCGAAGACACAGAGAGAGAGGGAGAGAGAGAGAGGGGAAGAGAGAAAGAGTATGAGTTATACGCTTTTCGTCTTTGTTATTTGAGGCGAAAAGGCGATCACAAGAGAGTTAGATCCAAGATTTTGTTCGGTACGGACGCGTTCTCGGGAGCTGAGACACGGGCCGGCCAGGCGAGGCGTTGCGCGAACAATCGCTCTCGCTTGGCATGGCATGGCTCATAGCATTCCCCCACCGTCGTTTTCCACCAGAGATTAACGTCTCAATTAATACCAACAGTCGTAAGAGTCCACACACACCGTTCAGTAGACAAGCCACAACTTGATTAACCACTGGGAAATCGTAGAGATTCACACACGCACGCAGAGAGATACGATAGTTGGTAAATAAGCCATTATCAAAAGAACAGACCTTTTTGCCATCGCCCTTCCCTCACAGAGTAAGAGTTCGTTGACTGTTTGCGAACATCTTCGTACAGTAAGACGACGACTAGTTTGGTAAACCGGGACAATTTACCAGGGTAAGAGACTCAATTCACTGTAAAATTAATCCTTTCTTTTGATTGTTATTAATAATTAATGGATACAAAAAGACCAATGTTGTTGAGTTATTGCTACTGTTGAATTGTGCGCCGAGTAACTTTGCTATCACAGAGCCCCGAAATTGTCATTCGTCCGACTGGGGGAGTTCGACATATCATTCTTTGTTTTTTTGCAGCCACTACAGACGAAATCACGAGCCAAAGAAAATGTGTTCCCGGTCTGGAAGGATTCCTGCGCTGAGACGGTTCTCATTACATTTGATGCCGTCACAAGGAAGAAGAGAGAAGAGGAGTGTGGGGTACCTGTTTGTAGGTGGCGCCGCGGCCAGGATATCAAACACCTGTGCGCGAGTGGCCGACTACGATACCCACGGCGTCACAAGAGTGAAGAGTGTGGGGTCCATGTTATATGAGAAGAAAATTTTTGCCTGTCTATTGGTCTGTGTTTAACGCTTCGATTTGAAATGGCATTTTCATGCACACATCTTAAAATGGATCTGTTGTTGTTTTATACTTAATTTAAAAGATTCTTTCACAAAATTTCCTTCTTGAAAAATAATTTCGAAATTTATGCAAGAAATTCAACAAAGATTCTTATAAAAATAAGGTATTTTTCAGGGATGATAAAAAAGCTTAATCAAAATTAACAAACAAAAAAAGATATCTGGATATTTTTACCCCTCCCCCATACACACACACTGCAAACATAGAACATTCAAAAAATTAAAAATGAGATCTGTACAGGACTCAAACCTGTGTCTACAAAGAGGAACTGTTTTCAGCTGGTATCGGTTTTACCATTTGCCAAATGTACAAATAACTGAAATCTCTTGTTTTTTGGACCATATATGTGTATTTACATTATTGAACTAGCCATGTCTCTTCGATATGTGTCAGTGGCAATAATATCTGTAATTAAATAAACAATGGAATATATTCCCAACAGGTCATTAATGTTGGAACCCAATTCTTAATTAAATTAATTACTTTTTATAATTTTGTTTATTTCCTAATGCCATTTTTTAAATTAATTTTAATGTGTAGTTTCAGTAAAAATGGCCATTGTGGTTTTGGTTTTTTTATCAATGTTTTTAATATAATTCATATTGCAAAAAAAATTTATTCCCACCAACTCGCATGCTCAAGTTTTGTCAAATGATCCCATATGGACATGAAAGTTTGGTGCAAATACATTTTTATTATACTAGTAAATATATGCTCCCTCCAATCGCATATTTTCGCTAGGCTGGTAGGATTATATAATAGTGAAAGAACTACATACAATACATAGTTAAAGCAAAATAAAATGTTTGGGGCTTTTAAAATAATTTCAAACGCTATTGATAATTTTTACCCATTTTTTTTTTATCATAGCTTGTCTGAATTCATGTTTTTAATTATTTTGTTAAGGTAATGTTTTAAGCTCTATTTATAAGAAAGTCCAAATAGGTCAGTTGCTAGAACGTCAGACTGAAGATCTCAAGGTTTTGGTTTCAATTTCTAGTCATGGCATCGGCTTTATTTGTTGAGAATTTATTATTTACTATCAGTGCAATCTTCTCCATTTCTGAAACAAGTAGTTATGAGACAAATTACACAACGTATTTAAAAAGTGTGACTGACGGACAGAATCTTTATTTATATAAGATTGATATATTGGATAAGTAAATACATTTTATATGGAAGATTTGTATAATTCACCTCTATATAAGCGAAATAATTCCACCAGTTTTTCTTTTTACAGGATAAATATTGAATAATTTGAAACAAAAATTGAAGAATAGTAGAATTCAGTTTTTAAACAATGAAAAATTGATTCAGTAAATAAGAATCGATATTGTTAAGATGCATTCAATTTGAGAATACAGAAGGAAACCCTTTGGGAGATGCCTACTTTAGAACACTGGTTACCTACATTGGAGGAATGGACTATAAAAAAGTAAAAGGGTCAGCATAAAAGTGTATGTATGTATAGTCTTGACAATATTCAACTTTTGTCCGAAACTTGTTTATGGTTCTATCTTATTTTTATTTATAGTTCTAAGTTCTTAATTCATACTATTATTATTAATTATTCTTTTATATTTATCCTATATTCTCATTTCGTATTTCTAATTTTTATTATCATCTCCTTATCATTACCGCTGTTTTTTATCTTTATCTTTATTTTTAATTATACCTTTATTATTTCTAATTTTGCCTTTATTCTAAATTATTAGTTAACTATTTTATTTCTTTATTTTTATTTACTTACTTATAATTTTATTAATTTTTTTATATATTCTATATATAGTCTAAAGAAGCTTTGAGTTATTTTAAACAAAAAGACAAAAAAAGAAGGAAAATGCAGTTTAAATTCCCACAGAAACTAACTAAATCAAAAATAGTGCAGACTTAACATTCGTTGGAAAATTCATAAAAAAATAAAATATATAATAGTAAGTAAATAGAATAAAAAGGGGGATTAAGTATCTAACAGTGAAACAAAAACAGGAGACCTTAACGTAAGCATCTAATATTAACACGGGGATCATCAGCTGTTTACCATGAAACTGTTTCGGAGATTTAAAAACAGATTTATATATACATATATATATATTTTTTATTTCTTTATATTTCTAATACATGCCAGCCGAACCAACCTGTCTTGTATTCTTGTGCTCCTGTGTTAATTTGATGAAATTGTTAAATAAAGTTAATATAAATTGTAGAGAAGATGTTTGTCTTTATAACTGGAAATCTAGTGCCCCCCCCCTCTTTCTTCTTTATCTCAAGCAAGGCCAGTCAGATGAATACAGACGCAGCGACGCTACTACAAAATAACTCTAACCTAACCCAAGTTTTAGGTTTAACTAGCAAGGGCAACAAATTTAGGGACCCCCCGTCACACGTTTTGGCTCATTTATAAATGAAGAAATCAATGTTTTCTTTCCAATTTTTGGTTATTATGCATCCGAAAGCTGGAGGATTCAGAAAATGTCAACTTCATGGTTGTCTGTCGAGTATCTTGGGAACCTTTTCCACACATACACACAGACGTTTGCCTGTTATATATTAAATTTGGCAAAAGTTGTTTGTTTTGGTTCAAATTTTGTAGAAGCACATGGCAGCAATTTTATGCCCACTTCTGACCGCCACCAATCACAATCAAGGGTTTGTCTTATGTGACTCAAATTAACATATCAATCTCAACCAGTTAAGAATAAAGAGAATCGTCTACCTTCAATATTAAAAAAAAGAAGTTTTAAACGGTGCTTATTTTTACGGCCCCTCTGAATATTGGTCCACTTTACAATATTTTTTTCTTTTCGGCTTATTTTTATTTTGTTACTTTTCAAAATAGAATTAATGTTGATTGTGTAGCAGTTGCATACATGATCAGTGGTGAGATTAGATTCGTCTTGGTGATTATGCAACGATCGTCGACTCGAGGAACTTCAGGATAACGTTATTTTGTCTTGTCAACATTAATAAACCCATTGTACAACCTTCATTTTGTTCCTGTGTTCCCGCAAATTAAACTGCATATTTATTTAGTTGTGGAGCCTTTATCATTTCGTGGAAGAATGGTGATCCCTTTTTGCTTATGTAACAACATTTCTATTTCAGTCAGATTTGGCCAGACGTATTAATCTTCCAAGTAAGTTCATCATTCTGATTTTCTTAAACCCTAGCTCACAAACCTAAAATTGGTTCCCAACTAAAATTGGCGACCCGGATGTGATCTAAACCACGCAACCTTCTTTTTTTTAAAAAAGAATCAGACATTTTTTCTTCTTCCCGCCGAACTACAGATCTGTTCATGGAAGTTATTTTCATCATATTCAAGAGTTTAATGACTTAAAAACTACCATAGATAACACAACATTCCATTTATATCAAGGATTTACGGAAAATCGATTACGGTAAGTATATTTTACATGGGTTATTCATTCCTGACATCTATTCTTTGCATTTCATTCAGATTTTTTTGTCGGAGACTTCTAGTCTGTTAGCATTTGAAGGTAGAAAAATGATAGGGGATGTATTTTCTGTTTTCCCGCCCATTTTTAAATAGTCACCACGTGCCATTCATCTGGCCCTGTGTAGATGATTCCAAGATATCTTCTTGTTTCTACCTCACACCCAAGTTAATCGCTTTTAAATAACTATAATTCTAAGTCATCCTGTATGGTGTAGACGTGTGTTGTCAGAATTATTCTTGCGAATTAACGTTTTTTTCACATATTTACCAAATATGTATTGCGTCTTCAATTTGTCTATTGTCAACGTGCTATTTTACGCGCGCCTTTTTCGTAATTCGATTAATACAGTATTTTTTCTAATACTAGGTTGATTCATTCCTTCTTGCCTGGTCTCAACATGTGATGTTTGCCATTCACGTTAGCTTTTGCCGCCTATTGGAAGTTAGGGCATTGTATTTTCATATATTTTCCAGATTTAGGCACATTTCGTTTCCCACCGCATAGCATCAGAGTTAAAACAACTAAACTTACTACAGTGCATCTACGCTTACATGCACTTCTTACGTGCTACAATGCATTAATCACATGCACTTACTCGCAACAGTTCATATCCACATGCATTTCTCGTCACGCATGACAGTAGAGACTGACCTCTACTTCTCCATTCATGCAACAGTACAAACTGATTTGTGCTTCACATTTGCAACAGTGTATAATCACACGCACTACTGATTTCAACATCAGTCTGTAAACCGTTCTCCAATACCCACGTATAGTCGAGTTGCACGATCCTTGGACTTGCAACTACGCAAAGACTTTGCATGGATTTTTATCATTGTTGACATCCCCACCTCTATCCTAGGTGCTGTTTCTTGCACCACTTTGACTTGATGGTGGACATGCGTAGACGCAAACTGACAGATTCTAGCACTAGCTAGGTATTATTCGACCTTCATCTTGCCCTTGGGCATCTCCTTTTCATAAGGTTCTGAAGCGTTTTGGGAACTGGCGTCCTACAGATTCCGTCTGCTAAACTCTTCTACTGTTCACGATCGTTACCCCCATATTCAGGATTTTGCTTGATCCTTGCATGGTTGTAGTATATTTTCAACATTGGATCTTAAGGCTTACCACCAAATACCGGTTAATCCTGCTGATATTCCTAAGACCGCTGTTAGCGTTACTATTCCTTTTGAACTTTTTACTATGCCATTCAGCTTATGTAATGCAACTTGCACTTTCAACGCTTTATGGACGAGGTAGTCCGTGACTTAGATTTTGTGTATAACTATATAGACGACATTCTTATAGTTAGCTCCTCAGCAGAGGTACATTTTAAAACATCTCCACATTCTGTTTTTGAGCGTTTGCAGTGTTATCATGTTAGGATAAACCCTGTTAAGTGTACTTTTGGTGCCACAAGTCTTTTTTTCTTGGGACATGTAATACACTCGGAAGGTATTTCACTTCTTTCTGAAAAAGTCAAAGCTCTGCTCAATCCACATCCTCCAACTTGACTATGTCAATTACGACATTTTCTTGGATTATTAAACTATTACAGACGTTTCATTCCACACTGTACTGACATACTCATTCCTCTGACGGATCTGTTAAAGAATAGAAAGAAGAAGGATGAACCCATTTCACTTGATAACTGCCAGCTGAAAGCCTTTCACGAGGCAAAGAAAAAGCTGGCAAATCAAATCTCATACCTTATAATGAATTTTCGATTGTCGTTGATGCTTCCAGTTTAGCTGTTGGCGCAGTCTTACAGCAACGTTCGTCATATTTTTCTAGGAGATTGACTCCTACCGAAAGTCATTACAGTACTTTCGGACGTGAACTCTTGGCTATTTACTTAGCTATTAAACATTTTCGTCATGTGTTGGAAAGTCAGCAATTTGCCATTTATACTGATCCTCATCCACTTACGTTTGCACTACGTGCTAAGCCAGACAAATATTCTTCTTGTGAATCAAGACATTTTGACTTCATTTCCCAGTTCTCTAGCGACATACGGCATATATCTAGTTCACTGAACACTGCATTATCTTGTCTGTCTCTCTGAATCTTTCATCTCCACAGTTTGTTAATTGAAAATTTCAGTACATGCCCATCCCTACAGTGGATGAGCAAATTTTGTGTGAGACTTCTATCAATTCACCTTGCCCATTCGTTCCTGGCAATCATCGAATGACTGTTTTCTCGTCTTTGCACGAATTGACTCATAACGATGTCTCTGCCTCTGTGAAACTCATTTCGGCCCAGTTCTTCTGGCCCAACATGAGACGCAAGATCACTGCTTGAACCCATTTCTGCCTACCCTGTCAGAAATCAAATGTACACAGACATGTACGGGCCCCTCTTGACACTTTCATCACCCCGATGCTAGATTCAAACACACACACATTGATTTAGTTGGACACTGGTCGGTCAGCCAAGGCTATTCTTACTTACTGGCCTGTATTGATCGTTTTTCACTAAGCAATATATCTGCTGTAACTGTAGCGCATGCCCTTGTGTTCCTCTTTTCATTTCAGATTATTACATTTTTGCTTCTTTTTTAGCAAAAGAAACATTTTGCCTTTGGCAGCATAACAAAGACATTCTCGTTCAAGTTTATCAGTCATATAATCTATTTTTGCATTTTCATGTTCTTTCCATTGTATCCTCATGTGCTGCTACTATCAATAAAGTTTCTCTTGTTTTATCGGCTAAAAGCCTAAGCAGGGGGTTATGTAGCAGTTGCATGAGCGAACCTAAAATTGGTTCCCAACTAAAATGAATTTTCCCCACATTAAAAACCGACCCTTTGTCTAACTCTGCCCTCGATTTAAATATTTGCCGATTTTATAATATTTTTTTTTTCGGTTTATTTTTCTCTTTACCTTTTAAAAAAGAATTAACGTTTCATCGGTATCAAATACAGCTTTAAAAAATTTTAAATAAAACAATTAAGTTTTAGCACGTTGAAAGTATACAGGTCGGTAGATAATTAAATTCTGTTGCGTTAAGGCATTTGTTGTTGTTTTTTTGTTTATGATTTCTTGACTGTTAACTATTCTGTACTTTTACCATGTTGTTCCTATTTAGTTGCCTTCTTACGAGGACAGAGTTAGACACACTGAAAGTCAGTTTTTAATGTGAGGAAAATCCATCAATGTTAATTCTATTTAGAAAAGTAACCGAAAAATAAACCGAAAAGAAAAAAAAATATTGTAAAGTCGGCCAATATTCAGAAGGGGCGTAAAAATAAGGACAGCTTTTTATTTTTTTTTTTAAATATTGAATGCAGACGATTCTCTTTATTTTTAAATGGTTGCGATTTATTGGTTAATTTGAGTCACGTGAGACAAATCCTTGATTGTGATTGGTGGCGGTCAGAGGCGGACATAAAAAGAAGTATCAAAAAATTATACAAAAGATTAAAAAGAAAACAATATCGAAAATTAATAATGGTCGAGTTTGGCGTTTTCCAACATAATGAGATAAAAAAGTAATTATGTATAGGCGATGAAAATGGTTTTATGTTGTTGTTAATTTAAATAATAGGTGCATGTTCAGTGTTTCGGCCAGACGGAAAAATTATTTATTTATGAAAACAATATTTATGAAAGCAATATCAAGGGCAGATAATACGCATTTAACAAACAAAAAAAAATAAAAAACAAGTACATTGCAGAAAATCAATAGATTTCCTGACATCGCTACATAAATAAATAATATCTTCCATATTCAACCGGTCGATATCCATTTTCGGAGAACTTTTTAATTTCTATTAAAAATTATATAATTCTTGCATAACCCTTTGCATGATTACCTGCCCTCGCAAATCATCTGCCCTTGACTTCTGTCCAACGGTAGTAAATGGAGGCATAGTCATCGAAGTGACTTGTACGATACAGAAAATGGAAAAATATTTGTAATTAAAGTTCTAGTGGATAATTTTTCCTAATTTTTTCAACAGTGAACAATAAAATACCACTGAGTAAGTACATAATATTGTTTTCATAAATAAATAATTTTTCCGTCTGGCCGAAACACTGAACATGCACCAAATATTAAATAAGGAAATTTTTGGAGTTGTAAAAAAGGAAAAAGACGTTTTAATATATTTTTGTCTAAAACATGCAATGACGACATTAAGCACACAAAACATGGAGTGTGACGCGTGGAGTACTGAAACGAACTCTTGTAGTGAATTATAAAAATAATTTATTTAAAAAGTTTCTTGGTTTCACAACTTGTGTTATCTCAATAAAAATACAAAAATTAAACTATTTCACCTTTTTTTTTAGCGTAAAGTGAATTATAAGTACTAGTTTCGTTTCGTACTTCCATTCCGTTTTTCGTTAGGCCCTACTTCCGGTCTCTTCGCGTTCATTTTCTAGTTGTTCAGACTTAACTCTTGTAGCATATTTACACGGTTCAAACATGTTTTTATTTCGATAATATGGATAATAATAAGTAGTTTGGCGCTTCTACTGTTTCACGGTGACATGTTAAAAAATATATAGCTAAAGAAATGTATAAACTTTGTTATGTACTTACGTGGTAGCTTACACAAATGCTTCCAGTATTTATTAAGTAAAACATCAAAAACGATTTTTATCGGTAGTCGCCATCTTGTATCTTTCAATCTAAAAACATAAAAAACAAACGAGTTATCTCCCTTGTCTAACGATACGTAAAATCATTTCTTTTTCTTATAATTTAACAAATACTGGATGAATTTGCGTAATGTTTTCGGTGCAATTCCAGTTTAGCGGATACTGTCGAAAAAATAAACTAAAACAAACTTAGGAATATCTGTTTGATGTACGTACCTATCACGGGCTGAATATATCCTATACCAAAAATCACGTAAATTAATCAACTAATTTTTTTTGGCTCTTGTATAGATCTAATACACGAGCGAAATTTATTTTAGAAGAGTTCCAATGGTGTAAGGGGCAGTAACTCTACGTCAACCAGCAACGTAAGTATATAGATAGTAGATATCTATACAGAAGCCTTAAATTACTCTACATTTGATAGAAGAATCAGTCTTTAGTAAAGTTCGACTAATTCCGACTTATTTTTTCTTTTTCCAGATTAAATAATATTTAAAAAATGTTAAGAGTCAAATGCACTGTACGGGAGGGAATGTTTTTTATATTCATAAAAAAAGGTTTTAAAGTTACTTCTATAACTACTATCTATATACTTACGTTGCTGGTTGACGTAGTAGAGTTACTGCCCCTTACACCATTGGAACTCTTCTAAAATAAATTTCGCTCGTGTATTCGATCTATATAAGAGCCTTTTTTTATATAAAAAAATTAAAATAATTTTAGCGATGTACGAAGAGGAAGTGCAAATATAACAGACATTTTGGGATTATGAAAATGAATTACGCTTATCCCCCTTTGAATAAATCAAAATGGCTTTCATATTTGCCCTTCTTCGTAAATCGCTAAAATTTAATTTTCTTTTATATAAAAAAAAGCTCCTTGATTAATTTACGTGATTTTTGGTATAGGATATATTCAGCCCGTGACAGGTACGTGCATTAAACAGATAATATTCCTCTGTTTTTGTTTTAAAGTATCCACTAAACTTGTGTTGCACCATTTTTTCTGTACAATCTTATTTTCAGCTAACATGTAAGTACATAACAAAGTTTATACATTTCTTTAAATATTTTAATGTCATTGTGAAACAGCAGAAACACCAAATTGGTGCTTCTGCTGTTTCGCCCCGACATGTTAGGCATCTCTTTAAAAAAGAAATAGCTCAAGAAATGTATAAACTTTGTTATGTACTTACGTGGTAGCTTAAAAGAAGACTGTACACCAAAAATTACGCAAATTCATCTAGTATTTATTAAATTAAAAACAAAAAAAAACAAAAAACGATTTCATCTTTCGGTAGCCATTTTTTGTTAAACCAGTAAACAAAATTTGAGTTATCTCCCTTGCCTATTTCATAAGTGAAAATGTCTAACGATACTTAAGATCGTTTTTTTCTTCTTTTTCTTATAATTTAATCAATACTGGATGAATTTGCGTATTTTCTCTGTACAATCTTATTTTAAGCTAATACGTAAGTACATAACAAAGTGTATACATTTCTTTAAATATGTTAATGTCGGGGCGAAACAGCAGAAGCACCAAAAAATTATTTGAAGACATAGGTACTATTTCGGACCGAATCGATTTTACCCCACTAGCGAAGTTGGGGAGATATTCCAACAGTCACTATAGTATAATTGAACGGAGCATTTAGCCATGAATCATCGTCGTCGTCATGACGGTGAGTAGTAAAAAATAATTTGCAAAAGTTTTACCTGGGATTCTTTGATGAGGTATATTTATTTTGTTTCCCACAACTGAAGAAAAGTTAGACATGGCGTTAAACTGTTATATTTATATCGGACGAGTCGACATTACACGCCTCAGACGACCGGTAATAAACCAGTTACACCTCCAGAAGGAGGAAATAATGCCTAGGATGACGTTCTCCTGAAAGCGAATAGAATCATACACTAATATAATATTACCTCAAACATTGAAAATCAAAATTAGAATTCTGTAATCTCTGTCATGTGTAAATGTAAAGGAGATTTTTCCCATCTTACACCGTTTTCACGTCCAATCACACCGGTGATGTGAGAAAATAGTTCCTACCGCATAAAATTCCGATATTACGTTTTCGGTTCTTTTCTAGGTTAGTGTCTTCTCCGAGAAATAATGCTTATTTATTGTTTAAGCGCACAAATAAACCATAACACTGCACTTATATACTTTAATTCTAACTAGAAATTATTTCGTCAGGTTCAAATTAACTCCAGTTGTTTAACTGCCCTCTCCCTCCCTATCTGAAGGTTCTAGTTCAGTATTGGTTGGTTAGAATGGATGAAGTGAAAGTGAATATATATCCAAGATCACCATACGGAAAGGTTTTTGTAGAAATCGATGACTCCATGTTGAAAGCAGTTAAATGACATGTCCTTCTGGACAAGGAAGAAAGAGTAGACAACAGTATTGTTATGTAATAAAAATGCCTGTTTATTTTGGCCGAATTGGAAAAACATTTAAGAGATTAAAGAGAGACAATAGTAAACTTCACAAAAAGCTATAGCACCATGCTCGGTAGCAGATTCCAATGGGGCTAGGTATAGCCAGCTGAAGAGACATCTAATTCGAATGTCTCTTGACTCACAACTTTTTTGAAGCAAGAAAAATCTGTGTGGGTGCGATTCAAAACACTATATTCATATGCCAAGCTATTCTATTGGTCGATGGGCCAATTACTTAACTTTGTTTACATAAATAGAAAATAGTGCATCAAAACGTGACTAGCAGCGGTGCTACAAGCAGCAACAGCTGCCATTACGATTTTTAATCTGTGCTTAATTTCTAAGCTTGGTGCTGATTGGTGCAAGCATTTAACTTCCTTTCCGGCTTGCCCAGTCAGGAGCCATCTCTCATGTGATTATAAATTATGAAAGGGATACCACGCTGTTTATTTCCTCTTTCTTTCCCACGTTGCGGGACTGACAACAACTCATCAACGTTACTCAGATCAACCCCTAAACTTCTCTTTTGGGATGCAACAGAAACCCTCCCAGGCCGTTTATCCCTGGGATTTGATAAGAAGCTTCAAGGATTCAACATGGCTACTACAGACGCCACACATGTGAACTTAATATAGCACACACACACACACACACACACACACACACACACACACAACTACTTACACATGGCCTGACTTCAGCACCTGTGTATGGATGCACATTCTTCATATATGAACTCTTTTTCCTTTCCTTACAAACAGGACATTTATCCTAATCTTCAGAACTCTTCTTTCTTCCCCTAACGCCACGTGGACTTTCTAACATTTTGTCTTCATCCATATTCATGAACGTATCCATTTACTAACACCCTTTCCCCTTCATTCTCCTTTTATTCACATGTTAATGAAGCCGACTCAATAAAGTTGTTTTAAATGTTAGAATGAGACTTTGTCTTCCTATTCTACATGACTTCCTACTTAGGCTTATAGATATATGCTTTATTGATGGTAGCAGTTTAAAAGAATTCAGTATTGATGATCAGTTAGAATCGATGAAATGAATGCAAGTGGATATCCAAGAAAGACCATCATACCAAAAGGTTTGGTGGAAGTCGATGATGCTTGTGACTCCATGCTGAAAGCAGTTAAATGAAATGTCTTTCTGGGGTGAAGAAGAAAGAGTAGACAACGGTATTGTTATGGAATAAAAAAAATACCTTTTGCTTTTGGCCGAACTGGAAAGAGATTAACGGTAGACAATAGTAAACTTCACAAAATATATACCACACTTCATAGCAAGTTCCATGTGGACTGGTGAGTTGGAAGAACTAACCACAGATCGTCCCCTATGTATGACTCCTGAGATCCAACTGGCTTGAAGCAGGAAATATCTGCGTGTGTGCACTTCAAAGAACTGTATTCATATGCCAAGTCATTCTATTAGTTGATAGGTCAATTACTCAACACTTAATTTTGTCTGTTTATTTAAATAGAACATAATACAAAAAAAAAACATCTGACTGCTACATTACCTCCTGTTTAGGTTTATAACCGATAAAACAAAGATATGCTTCATTGATGGTAGCAGTTGAAAAGAAGAAAAAGTTTTAGCAAACATGTCAATTGAAGCAGGGAAAAAGCGAATGTTCAATTCGTATAAAAATCTGTGTTTTGCTAAAAAGAAAAGAGAAAAAAGGGTAACATTATGTCCTGCTCTATATAGCATAGTTCAAATAAATATAGTCTTGCAATACTTTTTTGGCTAATGGATATACCTACCACTCAAACCTTGTCTACCTACATACATCACGTATGTAGGTAGACAAGGTTTGAGTGTCTCTGAAGGTATAACCTCATTAGGCTCAGAAAGATTATGGGAAAGATAAGGGAAAATGGAGTTCTTGAGTGATAGTGTCCAAAAAGTCTCATGTCTAGAGAGAAAAGTTTATCTGTTCATGCAAGTACATGATAAGGGCCAGTATAAGGTAGTGTGAGAGGGGCTCTCACAGAGTCTCTGGTGATACCAGATCAGGCTGCCCTGTGGCTCCCTGAGACGAAATTCACCTACACTGACGTTTTTTTTTTTTTTTTTTTTTTTTTTTGTAAAACTTAATTATGTTCTACAAAACCAAAAACAAAAACAACAGTCCCTCCCCTTTTTTATTTTTATTTTTCCTACCCTACTCCCGGTCCTGGATATGACCTTAAACTACATCCGATGGTGAGATCCGGCTTACGGACTTTGGGGAATGTGGAGCCTCCTCTTAATTACCAATGCTCCCAGGTCCACCCTGACCCGGAGTGGTAGTACCTGTTAGGGTCCCAACTATGGGTTAAATAGAAACAGATATTAAAAAGATTCGGCATTAAATAACCCAAAAAGGGTTGATATGCCGTAAAACAAAACTACCAAACCAAAAACCCTGATTAAACATTTGAAGATATAAAGAACTTGAAGCATAAAAACTTTCACTATAATGACCAGATTCGGCATTAAATAACCCAAAAAGGGTTGATATGCCGTAAAACAAAACTGCCATACCATACCAAACCTCACAGAGTCTTTCCGAAGAAACACATGAGTCGATGATGTCTTTAGGGACTGCAGATTTTATACTTTGTTGCCAGTTAATTGGTAGGAGTTAAAATAACATCTCAGTTTGTTTTTATCTTGATCTCGGGGCTCATTTCTACAAATGGCTATCATCCGTCCAGATTACTTATAATGAGGTAACTTATCTGATTACAAAGGAGACAACTTCTAACATTACACTTATCAAACATCAGTACCAAAATTCAAAGCAGCTAACTGGGATCCTTAAAAGAAAATATTTCACATGAAAAATCATTATTTATTGGAAATTTCAATCTTTTGTGGTACTTGTAAGCATTGGGTACACAAGAAGTGCAGTGGAATTACTGATAGGTTGAAAGAGGATAACCAGTTTATATGCAAGACAATGTATAAGACAATGAAGATGGATGAGAACTCAGATGTGGACAAAGTATATTTGGATGAATTAAGTTCAGGGAACTTCTGATATATGTGGATATATGTTCGTACTAAGCTAGCTGAGATAGTAATTGCATTATTTTTCTCTGAAACTTGCGCTTCAGCAATCTGTAGTTGTCATGTTGTAGTGTTGGCTGGAGACACTTTTTTGGTCATCAAATCGTTTCTTTTATTTGACTCGAGAGGATCCAAAACTGGGTTAGTTAAATCGCTGAGGAGGCATTCACCATTGGTTCAGCAATCATAATTAATACTTTTGATGTAGACATCATGTTTTTATGTCTTTCTTGTTTGCCACTGATTCTTGGAGACGTACTTGTAGGCAATGGTTATATGTATCTCACCTTTCCATTTGTATGAGAACGTTGTGTTAGGAAGAGAAAGGAAAGGACAGAAAAGGAAAGAGTGAAGCCAAACGAGAAGAGAAGGAAAAGCAGTGGCACTTTATCCATTCTAACCAACTATTAATACTAAAAATGATGACCCCAATGTGATATTAACACCATACTTTTAAAAAAACAGTCTCCATGGACACCTTCTAATAATTAAAATAAAATAAACCAGATCGATAAAGTTGGTTACACTGTCGTCCAAAGATTATTTTGACTATTTCTAAAATGGTAACTCCGATTTTGAATTCTTCAGCTTTTTTCCTGCCAACGGTATTTTCTTCTACAGTTCACAATCTGAACTTAATTTCGCCAATCAGGACGTTCAGGAATATGTAAAGCTCAACTTCACTCATTTTCTATCTTGTTTTGCACATATATTTTTGGATTTAAATACAGGGATCAATTATACTTGAGCCACTCCAGACTCAAAGACGACCACAAAAACACATTTGGCTCAACACCGGTTTCTTTTTCTTTTAATTCCGGTTGATTTATAAACAACAGATTTTTTACAAAACGTTCTGTTTAAAAATTTAAGAAATTTATGAAAAAAAAAAATTTTTAATTAAAAAAAAAATTACAAACCTTTTATTAAACAATATGTATAAACAAACGAAACAAATTTAAACAAAAAAACACTGTGCAGACTTATTTATAAGCATAATAAAATAAAATTTTAAAAATACATAGTTTTATTTACAAAACTTTCTGTAATAAATAAACGAAACAAACAAATATATAAAAAAAAACACATTACAGAGATAGTGTCCCTATTCATTAGCCTCCCCACGAAGGCAGAGTTAGGCACAATGTTGGTTTTTAATGTAAGGAAAATCCAGCTCCCCAAAAGGGACACTCTGGATTGAAACAAGTTTTATTTACAAAATGATAAAACAAAAGTTACAAACTTTTTATTAAAAATAAATGTATAAAACAAACGAAACATAAATTAAAATTTAGTATGTTTTAAAAAATTATTAAAAATATCAACTTATCGTCGCTTAATTTAATATTTAACAAAAATATTAAAATAAATATTGGATTGTATTAAAAAGGAACACAGAAAATACCCTTTTTAAAACGGTCCATGACCTTTTGGCTAGGAGCAAAGTGTAGTATCTGTTTTGATACTGCTCTTCATCTTTTCTGTCTTCAGTCAGTAGAGGAGAAATCATTCTAGACTGAAGCAATTTTTATACTCGTCCCAGTCCAGAATGCCCTTTTTGGAGAACTGGATTTTTCCTACATAAAAAACCGACCTTGTATCCAACTAGGGCAATTGTTTGTATCACAGTTGCCATCCAATATTCAGGCAATTTTGGTGCCAATGATGGAAACTGGAACTGTTGTAGCAGATAAGATTATAAGTTTTAATGGGAGTCCTTCCCCCAATGCCGACTTCTAATTCTGTGACAGAGATCTCTTTGTTTGCAGCAAAGTTTGCCCCAGACTCTAAGGTCGCAACTATGCAGAAGTCTATTGAGCAGCTCACTAGAGAGGTAAAAAGTTTAAAGTTGGTTACGGGCCAATCGCCTGGTCGACGTTTTGGTGGTCGATTGCCTTTGCCAAGTTGTTATCAAGCTGATACTCAGAGACTGTGTTATTATCACAGTCGCTATGGTGATTTGGCTCATCATTAAAGAAAGCATTGTTCCTATATTTCTTCCAGACAGGAAAACGAATTTCGTGAGAAGTAAGTACGTCATTTCCTCCCTCAAATCTACCAAATAATCGTGCATTTTATGTCCAAGATTATGTGTCTCCATCACAGTTATTGGCCGAAAAGAGTGCTGCATACAGTATCTGGCCCCTTAAATATTTTAAGGAAAACCCATAAGTTTCCCTTTTTTGAACTGCAGGCAGTTAACTATTTGTCCATACCTACGTTTGGTCAAGTTTCTTGTTCATTAAATTTGCAACTACGTAAAGACTTTATGTGGATTTTTACTGTTACTGACCTCCCCTACCCTATCATAGTTGCAGATTTTCCTCACCATTTCAATTTATTGGTGGTCATTTTTAAGCGCATGTTGGTGGATTCAAATACTAAATTATCAATACCTGGAGTGAGATCCACTGTACCATTTGTATTTTTATTCCATCTTCGGAAGACCCTTATCAATCCTTGTTGAATTTCTTTCAGGATTTGACTAGTTTAAATTTCGAGGTATGCAAGCCTACCCACTCAACGGAGATAAAGACGATAAGGGTCAAATTTAATCATATGCTTCAACTAGAGATTATTCGCCCTTCAAAAATATCATCATTGACGAATTCTTTAATAAAGAATATTCTTTTATTTTATTTCGAAAAAAAAAAAGAAAACAAGAATTAGAATATTAAATATGGATATAAAAAAATATTTTGAAGCACAATAAACAAAAGAACAAATAAATTGTATAATTTTGGTTATTCGGACTACATTTCTCATTTTGAGTGTTATCATCACAACGTTTTGGCCTGTAACCTCCGGCTTTCTTCAGGTGTATCTCTGTCAAGAACCCGTGGCGCAGTGGATATAGTACTAAGTTAAATTCAGTTCTAAGTGATAGTCATCTGAAGGTTGAAGGTTCAATCCTTGGTGCGGGCGATACAAAGAATTGCGAATTACTGAAGACTTCTCCCAGTCATGGCTGACGGAACAAGAGCATGCTACCCCCGTGGATTAAATAAAGGGTTCCTTTCGAAATTCCGTCCAGATTCCCGAGTTCGACAGAAATATTCCGGAGTTCGAAGAAGGCTGGAGGTTACAACGGCCGAAACGTTGTGATGATAACACTCAAGATGAGAAATGTAGTTCGAATAATCAAAATTATACAATTTATTTGTTCTTTTGTTTATTGTGCTTCAAAATATTTTTTTATATCCATATTTAATATTCTAATTCTTGTTTTTTTTTTTTCAAAATAAAATAAAAGAATATTCTTTATTAAAGAATTCTTCAATGATGATATTTTTGTTCCTTCTTGTTCTAATAATAAAATTCAATAAAATTCTTTGATAAGAAAGTTTACTTGTGTTTTTTTCAAAATAATTTCTTCTTGTCTCTTTTTTTTTACATACCAGGGGGTTTCACCATTTTCACTTCCTAAAATAAAACTTGGCTTTCATGAATGAAAATGTGTACAGAAAGAAAAAAAAATGACTTATAAAACAGAGAAAAAGAAAGAAAGAAAAAACGAGAAAGAAAAATAGAAGTACAACATGTTGTTGAAAATGACAAATTTTATTTTACAATTCATAATTTTTACAAAGAGATTTAAAAAAAAGAAAAATGATTAAATAAAAAGTTTTTATTTTTCAATAATGCATCTAGCATTCTTATGTCACGCCTGTTATGGTGTTAGTTTAAAGCAATCGATTTTGAAGTGCCATCCAATAATTAAAACACTTACAGACTTTTCTTTTCAGGTCTTGCAATAGAATTAAAAATGGAAATTTACAAAATTTCTTAAAATTTTAAAATAATGCTAGAATTAAGTTTCAGTTTTAAAATCAATTTCCTATACGATAATACTACAAATGGATTCTAAATTTATTCATTTTGGACTGATTGCCCAAAATGCATCTTAAAGAGAAACATGAGTGAATCTAACCAATAGATTAATTTTAAAGTTTTTCCTAACTCATAATATAGAAAATGTGGTCATCATCAACACACTCGTTACGAGGACCAAATAAGATTTCTCTGTCAGAGAAGCGGTTATCGTCAATGTCATCGTCGTCAGTAGCAGCAGTATCATCATCATCATCATCATCATCATCATCATCATCATCATCATCATCATCGCTGATTTCACAAAATTCCATACTGTATGAATGTTGTAAGTTTATGTGAATTGGAACATTAGCTAGAAAATACAGAAATAAAAGCATTTTTTAAAGAATTTAGTCAAAAATTTGAACAAAAAGAGAAATTTAAAATTGACTGATTAATTTTTTAAAAAAATAGCTTGAATTTTGATAGAAAATTTAAATTTGTTACAAGTTAAATAAATCAGTTAGACAAAGATTTCATGATAAGCATCTGATATTTTTCTTATATATATATATATATATATATATATATATAATGTATATCTAGGCAGCATCTTCTCTTGCCGACAAGTGTTGTTGAATATAAGAGACAACTCATGTCTAGATATCCTTTGGTAGATCCTTTCAATAGTCCGAATCAGGATCTTAGTTTTGAAGGGGAACTGGCTGATGAATTTGCCATAGTTTAGATTTATCTCCCAAGTACTTTCAGACCCATCCGGGTCCATCTTCAGTAGTTTTGTACTTATTACATAATTCCCGCCAAAGCCTTATATAATACTAACACATGGTCTGTACCTGATTAACCTCATAAATAAAATAGAAATAAACTCGTTGAGAATAGCGAAAAGAAGAGAAAGAGGATGAGAGGGGGGAAACGGGAAGTCAAAAAAACATAGCTAATGTCTAGGTTTGTGTCTCAGTGGCTGGTATCGAAGTGTTAATGTCGACTTGATGTTTCAATGTGTATGGAGACAACATACCAGTTTGGTTAAAATCTGGATTAGTAGTGGTGTAATGTTAAGTCGTTCAAATCGATTTTTGTTTGTTTTTTTCTTCTTTTTATTTGTTTTAGATTTTACTGTTTTTTTAATTCTAAGGTTTATTATTTGATGTCATATTTTTGTTATTAATTCATTTATTTTATTAATTAAGCCGAGGCTAACAAATGGGAAATGTATTAATTAAAAATTTACTAAAGTTTACGAACATGATATAAAGATGGTTATATATATATATATATATATATATATATATATATATATATACATGAGGCCTGTCTAAAAAGTATCCGACATTATGCCAGAAAAATATTTCAAATACCTGAAGGGGTTGGGACCCTAACCCCCTTCAAAGTAGGCCCCTTGTGCTTGCATACACTTAGCCAACCGATCCATCCACTGCCGGAAACACCTCTGGAAGTCTTCTTTTGGAATGGTGTTCATTTCCGCCGTCGCGTTCCGCATTATCTGTTCTCTAGTCTCAAAACGGGAACCTTTTAGTAGCGGCTTTCAATTTTCGAACCAACCAGAAGTCTCAAGGAGCCATGTCTGGAGAGTAGGGAGGTTAGCGAACGACTGGAATTCCATGTTTGGCCAAGAAATGTTGGATCAATTGGGATGAATGTGTCGTGGTGATGCAGTTGCCAGTTTTTCGCCGTCCACATATCTGGTCTTTTGCATCGAACTGCATCACGGAGATGCCGGAGAACATCTTGATAGTACTCCTTTGTCACTGTTTGTCCTTCCGGTGCGTATTTGTTATGCACAATTCTACGGATATCAAAGAAGACAGTCAGCATCACCTTGATTTTGCTTCGCACCTGTTGCGATTTTTTGGGCCTTGGAGACTCGGGAGTCTTAGATTGCGACGACTGTCTGTTTGTTTCTGGGTTGTACCCGTACACCCATTACTCATCTTCAGTTCAGAAATCCAGGATCAGTGTTGGCGGTTTCCAGAAGGTCCTGTGCAACTTGAAAACGGAGGTCCTTTTGTTTCTATGACAACAACTTGGCCATAAGTTTCGCAACCACTCTGTGCATGTTCAAATCATCACGCAAAATTGCATGTGTGGAATCTTTACTCACTCTGACCTCTTGGACGATCTCCCGCACGGTTGAACGACGATCTTCCATCACCAAATTTTGCACCCTGTCAACATATCCACTTGTATGGTAATTTAATGCTGGGACCATTTTACCAAGCAAATAATTTCCTTTTGCAAAGCTGTACTATTTAACCCATCAATGGCCACTTTTCACTTCTACCATATAATCAACAGGAAAAATGAAATTTAAAACAAAAGCTTACCTTTATTGATAAAAGGCATTTGACAAATGTCACAAGTGTGACTGGCCAAATTGTGTTTGAAGATATGTCTGTTCATGACGAATTTAAAAGATGATTTGTATGGACAATGGGGACAGTGCCGACGTTGAAATGCATCTTTAGGTCTGCACATTTTTGAACGTTTTCCTGGTGTCAAGATGGCCATTCGTTTGTGGTGATATTTCCGCTTGTGATAAATAACATTTGTCATTGTCATAAATGGCTTCTTGCAAAAGTTGCAACAAAAAGAATACTTGATGTTTTTTACCATCTTTTCTTTCAACTGAAAAAAAATTGCAAATATGAAACAATTTTAAGCAGAATTTTTTTTTTCTTTATGAAAAAAAAATGGAATCTTAAAAAATGTCTCCCCAACTTAAGAAAAAGTGGAAATCTATTTTATATTTTCTGTGAAATGAAATCTGAATTGAAATAAACGAATAATGATTGCTTTTAAAAGATTAAATTGTTATTTGGATTGAAACAAACAAATTATGATAACATTTAAAAGATTCAATTTATCTCCCAAAATTTTGTGTCAATTTAGAAAATTCTGTAAAAGTCTGCAGTAAAACTGAATTATATTAAATCTCTGCAGTGATATTCTTAGATTTTCAAGGGAGGTGGTTGTTTTTTAAAATTTTTTCTTTCTAAAACTTAATAAAAACGTTCCCTTTCCATTGGTCAATAAATGTCTGAACGTTAATATTCAACGTTTGACTCTTTCAAAATAAAGGAAGTGTTTTTCCACCAAAAATGAAAGATAGTAAAAGCATTTCATTTTTCCTAAAACAAAATTGTTTTTGATAAACAAAACTCAGACCAAAATATTTGAGCTGAAGGTTAAGTTTTAAAGGAATTTAAATTCTAAGAAAACGAAATGAAAAGATTTGTGAAAGATTGAGAAAGAGGGAGAAAAAAACCAAACCTTTCTGTGTTGAGTCCAATTCAAGAATGACTTTGTGATAAATGATCGAATGAAATGTGTATACTTTATGACATCACAACCTGTGAAGTTCTTTTACGAAATCCATTCAAACTGTGAAGTTCCTTTACAACGTCATAAATGATGAAGTAACTCCTGAAGTGGGACAAAATTCACAGTCTTCCACAAAAGTGGGTTGTGTTATCCATTTGTGATGTCTTCTCTTTGTGGTGTCATAAAGCAGATGTAATTTTATTAGATTTTGGTTGCCCCCACCATTATTGTAATTTAGTTGGCCCCACTCTTTCTTCTTCTCTGTACCTTCTCTTGGCCTTTTGGCCAAGATCAAAGTGTAGTATCTGTTCCGATGGATACTGCACCCCATACTGGTATTGTCTTGGCCTTCGGGCCTTGATTTACGCCGGTCAATGGGTCTGTCCTGTGCAGTTCTGGGAGGTCCACCCTCCCAGGCTTTGCCTCCCCTCTTTGTGGAGGAGTAAGTTTATTGCTTACTGTCTGAGGCTCCCTGCCCAGGCAATTTTTAAGAAGCCTTAACTACTCTTCCTCTGGAGTGCAAATTCCCACTTTCCGACCTTATGTCACATTCTACTTTGTGGGAAGTAGATAAATAGGGCACCTTCTCTCTCACAGACGTGATGTTGCTAATCTCAGTCTTTTCTATAAATACTATTATGGCATGTGTTCTTCAGAATTGTCTGATCTATTCCCTGCTTCATTTGTTCCAGCTAGTTTGACTCGTTGGTCTAGTGGTCTTCACTAATTCTCTATTTTGATACCTCGATATAATACAGCTGCCTATTCCAGTAGATTCTTCCCAAGAACTGCAGGCTTGTGGAACTCTCTTCCTGCTGACTGTTTTCCTTTTGCCTATAGCCTTGGTCTTTTCAAGACGAAGGTCAATAAGCATCTCCTGTCTTTGCGATAATCATCTTTTGCTCTTTTTAGCTCCTTACATCAAGTGGCTTCATGTTTTGTGTGGGGCGATTTCCATTTTAATATATATATATATATATATATATACACATACATTTGTTTAGATCATTTATTCAATTTCATAAAAAAGTGGTTACTTAACTTCTAACAACGTCTTGAATTAGACTCAACACATAAAGGTAAGTGTTTCTACCTTGCTTTCTCAATCTTTTCATTTCGTTTTAATAGAATTTTGATTCCTGTAAAACTTTCAACTTCAGCTAAAATGAAAAGATAACTTTCACTATTGAGTTTTAAAAAGAAGAAATTCAGACCCTCTTCCTTCCCCCAAAATCTCAAAATGGCACTAAAATAATTTAAGATAATTTGGTTTGACTGCTGACTTTTACAGAATATTCTCAATTGACACAAATTTATGGGAAAGAAATCGAATCTTTAAATGTAATAATTATTTGTTCATTTCAATTCAGATTTCTTTTCAATAAAAATATATAACGATTTCCAGTTTTTCTCAAGTTGAGGAACATTTTTGAAGATTTCATTTTTTTAACAGATTCAATTTTAATATTTAATTTTTTTTTTATTTACCACCCTACGAACAGGCAAATCAAGCATGGCTACTTTCGAATTTTTTGTGCCAAAATATATATTTTCCTTCACCCTCAGTCAAACGGCTCGCTTTTAAACAAAATGCAAAGGAAATAAATGAAAGAACTTTTGGCTTTGTCCCATATGATGGCAATTGAATGAGTTGGTCCATTCAATATTTACTCATTTCTTTTCCCGATAAGGAGAATCTGTTTTCTATGAAATTCGTATTTCTCCTTTATACTATGAATTTCTTTATTCAATAAACGTCTTATATTTTACAAAGGTCGTTTTGGACAGCTGCTTATTGAAATTACATTTTTTCCAGCCCAATATGAGCAGCAGTCTTACTTCAGCTCTTGCCTGTGATACTCATGGCGTCCAAACCAAGATGGCGTTTTTTTAGTTTTGTGTCCAAAAGATAAGACACACCAAAATAATTTTAATTATCTCACAACAAAAGCAACATCGTTTATTCTTTTTCTTGAATTTATTTTTAATATTGTCAATCTTTGCTACTGTCTGACTCATTTTGAAATGTAGCTTCTTTTTTTGTGTGTTTTTATTAATATTACTAACAGATTTCGCCAGAGTTGTCTGAGTATCAAATATGTTGAATACAATAGTTGGGTAAAGCACGAAGCCCCACATTCTGCCTATTTATGGGTTAAATCATACAACTACTAAAAAATTCGGCTCTTGTATAGATCGAGTACACGAGCCGAAATTTATTTGAGAAGAGTTTCAATGGTGTAAGGGGCAGATAACTCTCATTTTTTATTACGCAATTTCTCCGAAAATGGAAAATATCCATTTTTTAAATAAGAAGTGATGCAAATTCAATTAATAGAACATTTTTCGAAGAAATAACAATTTGAGAAAATCAACAGTATATTGATAGAACATTTATTGAAGAAAATAGAATTTGGGAAAATCAACAGTATATTTTTTCATTTCAAAACCAGCAAAACGAACAGTCCTATTGTTTGGATTAACAGATTTTTTATTTTTTTTATAGTTTAAAATATTAAATTATCGCAGATATTTTTTTATTATTGGGATTAATGTGGCGGCATCTCTGGACGGGACCGTCACTAAAAAAAACCGATTTAGTGTCCTTTTCATAGCCACCAAAAACCCAAAGTTGTCGTGGAATACGGCCGGTATTATATTTACGGCGTGAAATTATGTACTTAAAAAAAATAGAGTTGTCTGCCCCTTTTTACACCATTGGAACTAATATTTTGTTTGCAAAAAAAAATTATTTGTTTATACAAAAGATCCGATTATTAAAAAAGCATAATTATTGATATGCCTGCTGTAAAATAAATAAACAAACCCTTTAGCAGACATTATTTATTTACATTTATTTTTATCCATGTAAGAGGAACAAGATAGGTTTCAACGGTGCCATTGTCCCTTTTATAAACTTAGAACAATATATAAAGGATTTTATAAATCTTTCTCATTCAAAGTTTACTAAATATTTTACAAGCAAAAAAATAAAAAGGAGGAAAATTATTAAGTTGAAAGAATTTTGAATTGAAAGTCAGATGAAAAATTCAAGTACTGCTTCCAAATTACAAAAGTTATAATTTCATGAAAAACTGTTGACAGGGAGTTATGCTTAGTTAAGATCAATGTTTCGAAAAAGAAAAAGTAGTTCAAATTGAAGTAAATATTAAAATAATATGGAGATAAATATTGTTCTACATGTAGTATTATTTTTTAAACAAAATTCACCAAAATTTGATTTTAGTTATTATAAAATCAAACTTATATATATAATTTTCCTTTAATCTCATTCATTAAATTAATTAATATTTCGTTTTATTCTCTGCTGTAAAATTTTAAAATTGGTCAAATTTAAACTTTTCAGTAAAAAAAAATACAAATTCTTTTATAAACAGAAATTATATTCAAAGGAAATTTATAAGGCTAGTTTTTCTTTTCTTTTCCTTTTAACTCAACTTATATGTTAATTTGACAGAATCGATTCTTCTAGTGATTCAGGATTCATCACTTTAATTAATTCTTGATTTGAAGTTAAACACAATTGTACAAAACTGTTCTTCATTTCATTTATTGTTTAAAAAACAAGTAATTTTTATGAAGCTAAAAATTGTTTCTGCATTGAGAATATTTATAAATGCCCATCTAATTTTATCTATATAATAAAATAAAGTCATTTTTCCCTTACGCCTTCAAACATTGTAGGAAAATAACCGACCACTTCATATGCTAATCTGTTCCACACTCCAACTACCTTAAGCACTCATGAGTGTTTCCAGAAATTTTGCATTCAATTCATCCTCATTCTCTATATATTATATTTTACCCATTTTCCCGGACTCTCCCAAACAAACGTTTCAAAGAGAAGGTAGAATCACCTTTCACCCACTACTATTTATCTACTACCACCGCCATCAGAATCACTGTGTGCTACTTTTTAATCGAATAAAAACTAAACAAACACTGGTTAATCCAGAATAATTAATGAACATTACATGAAAGCAATGTATAGCATCTCTGAAAAACAAAAACTATTCAATAAGATTTCAGATTTCTACATCAATATACTTTTTCGATTACTTCCTCCTAACACCTATTTTCTTTCTTTGAATTGATAATCTAATATTCACTTTTTTTTTTTAACTAACATGACTACATCATCTTATCAACACACAACACCGGCTTACTTTATACCTTACCGTGGAATACAGGAATATCGGATTGAATGTCATTGTGACATCTTCTTCTGTTAATCTAATTATAGACAAAACCTTTTAGGTAATTTTATCAAACATGGCATTCAAACCGATTGAGAAAATACCATTGATTTTTGTGAAATCAACGATGATCATGATAACGTTAATGATGTAGTGAGAATTAATAAATATATACACTGTAATATTTGCCAAAAGGACACTTGAGATATCCTATTTGACCCTCTTCTCATAGCTTCCATAAATGAAACATTTTCAAAACCTAAGCCAACAACTTCACACGATCATTCAAATTTAATTTAAAAAAGAAACAGTTGTGTCAAGCTCGTATCGAACTTTTTATGATTTTACAGAACGTATGCGCTTTGTGTTACAAACATTATTCTCAAGTCGAATAGCTTGCAATCAATGTACAAAACTATTTGACGAGATTAAATTGGGTAAACAATCAATGGATTCTTTTATTTGATAAAAAATCTCCCTCTGTTGTAATATCCCACAGAGACTTGTAGAGAATCTTTTTTTTTTTGAATAACACGGCGGGGTCATTGTTAATCATTTCTTTCCACAAAAGAAAGGAGAACATTAATCTTCCTGTGTGGATTTAATTTTCAGTTCTTTATCCATATTTTTTTTTATTAAGATCTAAAAGGATAAAAACTTTCTTCCACGATTGTCCATTGATCAAAGGGAGATAATCGAATGTTTCACAACAATTTTGCTCTGTTTTTATACACTTTACGAGAAGCAGAAAGAGCAATAGACCAAATGTATGAACTCCAAAAGAAAATTGATGAGACAGAAAGAAAAAAAAGTTTCAGAGTCGATTTCTCCTCAAGAGCAGATCCCTCCATGAAAATCTTAGGAATAAAAGGATCACACCTACGGTTTGAAAGTCACAAGCTTAGTCTTAGCCATTTCATACCCTAATCCACAACCGAAATCAAGTCAGCTTCTAGATCAGCTGCATATTCCAACTGATCCCAGGAAGATGGGTTAGAAGAAACACCAGAATAGATACTGATATCATCAGCATAGATGTTAATCCTCTGAATAATATTCTCTAGAAGATCATTGATATATAGAAGAAACAATGTTGGGCCTAGAATAGAACCTTGAGGAACACCAGCATTGATAAGGAAAGAGGCTGAGGAGACACCATCTAGAGTTACTCGTAAGCTTCAATCATAAAGAAAGGCCCTAATAATGCCCAAAATCTTACCACTAATTGAAAAAATTTTGTAAATTTTCATTTTTTTCTTTTTTAATTAATTCTTTTGTAATTCCTGGAAAAAATCTAAGTGTTATAATTGCTGATTGTCACTTCAAGATCCATTGCTTAACAATCACATTGACAGACGTGACTTAATAATACAGATATTAGTTCTTCGCTTTTTTTTTTAAATTAAAAAAAAAACGGATTTCCAATTTTTTGGTCGAAATCCGTTTTTTTCTTTTTATTTCTTTAATTAAGAAAAGGCTGATTACTGGCAAATCGCTAGAGCCTTATCTCCTTATCTGTTTCGTCTCTTCCACCCACATGCGCGCTCGGTGTGTTTCTCTTAATTTTTACTTTCTTAGTTGAAACTGATTGGAGTTGTTTAGGGAAAAAAGTTGTATTTTGCGCTACCATCTCTCTCTCTCTCTCTCTCTCTCTCCCCCCCCCCCACACACACACTGCATGCCCCCCAGATTGAGAAATTCACCTCGATTTCAGCTTCTTTCGCCATTGGATACTTACATCCCTGTTTATTGAAAAATTGAGACTTTTTATCTAATCATTTATACTTTTTGAAAATCTTTTTGTAAAAAATATTGAAATTTTGTGAAATAAATGTTGATCTATTTTTATTTTTATTTTTATTGTTTTTTTCTCTTTCTTTCTTCCTGTTTTATGGGTCATCATTTTTTTCTTTCTTTGCACATTCTCAATAACTACACATTTTTTTCAGGAAGTGAAATTTCACTGGCATTTTGAAAAAGACAAGAAGCAATTCTTTGAAAACGACATAAAGTAAATTTTCTTACCAAAGAATTTGATTGACTCTTTATTTGTTTTAAGTTAAAACAGAAATATCAGATTGACATCTGGAGAATCCTTTGAGGAATTATTGGTTTTTGAGAACCAAGGCTTAAACTTAACAAAGAAATCCTTCTTCTCCAAATAAGAAATGAAGAAATGAAAATGTGTTTCTTATATTCGTTAAAATCTAACTCTGCAGAAACAGTTTTACATGTGGGGCTTAGAATAGAAATAATTAAATCTAGAAAAAAAAAAGGATCTGATGATTGCAATGGAAGATTTCATTTTTAAATTTCATCTTGTCATAAACATTACATAGAGTTGAAATATCAACATAGGTAACACAGGTACATACCTATTAATGCATGCCTGCATATTTAATATATAAAGAAAAGTCTACCGGAATCTTGAAGTTAGACCGATATAGCATTGCATTTGACAAAAATCGATAGTTGATTCTGACTAACCATTTCCCTTTTTTTATCGTTGGTCCATGTTGTTAAAATAGATAACATTTATTTCAAATCGATTCTTTTAAAGAAATACTTTATCTGATTAGGATCTTTTTTCGGATGGCTGCCATATTTTTATCGTCAGAAGATTCTTATTTAAACAAACGCCATCTTTTTTCATTATTGGATTCATAACATTTATATATTACTAGAAGAATACCCAGGGGCAGGTAAAATTAATTCCCTAAAAAGAAGTTTTGCACCACTTTTACGTACCCTTGCTAAGATTAAAATTAAAAATTTTAAAACAGCATTTATAAAACACTCATTTGTTGGCAAGAATTTCAATATTTTGTATGTATTTTAAAAAAAAACAAAAAACTTTAATTAAACAAATCGATTTAAACTAGATTGTAAAACCATCAGCCAATTTCTGTATTCAATCCAGTCTGAAAATGTGTTCGAATTTCATCATTTTTTGTATGCCCTGTTTATTGAATGAAAAATGAATATAAAACAAACGTCTTTATTCGTAGAGTGGAATAACTTATATTTTTGTTTGAACTTCTGTGTGGATCTATCTTGGTAAGAAGGAAATACTTTGATAAAAAGAAATCTACAGTTTATTCGATTTTTCCTTCCTGACTTTGAACTGTTCTTTAACAATTCCAGGTATATCCATATAATATTACCAAAGATTGTAATTGATACATTTTAATATACTGATGAAAATCATATACATTTTGAAACTTTACTTGAATGTAATTTTTCCAATAAAAGTGCTTTTTTCAGAAACACGCGCACATATGAAGTGACATTGTTGAATATTTATTGCTGGAGTGTGATATATATGAAAACAATAGTTGTAATTCCACTACACAGGTTCAATACATTTACCTCGTAACTATAGACCAGTTGTTGGAAAGGAAAATTGGCAAAAAGATTTCAAAAACCAAATCTACAACACAATTCTTTTTCTTCTAATAGAGCACTATATTCTTGAGACAAATTACCTAATCAGGTTAAAAATAGATCTAATGAAAATCATTTTAGGAATAAACAGAACATTCTGAAATAATGATATCTAATGAATTTTGGGGGACATTTTTGGGCTCTATCTGATGAAATATTTAAGAGAATTTGATCTGTATATTCATATTATATTCGTATATTCTGTAAGATTTGTTATTTTGTTTTGTTAAAGCTGAAATAAGATTATTGATTAAAATAAGACATGCTCAAAGCGACATAAAAACGAAATATAAACTTTAAAAAATAATAAAAAAGACAGAAAACATAAGTAAAATTGTTTGCAAGCAACACAAATAGAATATTTTTTTAGTCTTTAATCTTTATCGTGTGATGCTTAAAAATGGGTAAAATTGATTGTTTCTTGTTCTGCGACATTTTTAGTATCGCAACTTTTTATAATTGTGTTGCTGAAGCTTTTTTGTCTGTATTGGCCGTTTTTGACTGCTTTCTCTGATTGGCTAAGTTTAGTGAACGAGAACGTTTATGGAAAGCATCTGTCTTGTTCTCTTCCGTCTCCTGAAAACCTTGATTCTCCACGGCGTAATTCTGAAGGGAAATGAAAAGAAATTAATAAAATGTTAATTTAAACTTATTTGTTTTCATAGAGGAGTCATAGAAAGCTATCATAATAAAAGAAATGAAAATATGTCGGTGTTGAGAAGAACAAAAATGAACTGATTTAAAATAAAAAATTTTTTAGTCAACACGAGTTTCAGGAGATTTGAAACACCCACCATTTGATAAAGAGGTCTTACATCGAAATATATTATGAAACACGGTCACACACATTAGATAACTGTGTTGAAATTGTGACTAAACAAGTAAGATTTACTATAGAAAAAAGTTTTTTTTAAATCACTTTGTTTTTGTCCTTCTTCTCAGCTCTGGTACTACCATATCAGGCTGTCTGAAGATACTGACCAAAAATGCACCAAACATTGATGTTATTGTTTTTTCCTTTCCTTTGCAAAACGCAATCATGTTCTGCAAAGCCAAAAACAAAAACAACAATTTTCTTCTACAAAAGAACCAAACGAACCACCATGAATAAATATTTGAAGACATAAAGAACTTGAAGCATAAAAACTTTTACCAAAATGACGTATTCGGTATTAAATAACCCGAAAAGAGTTGATATGCCGTAAAACAAAACAATCAAACCAAATCATACAGATGATGAGCCAATAGTCTTTTCAGGTTAAGACATTTTTTACATCTTTAAAACTTTTAAATTTCTAGTTTTTCATTAAGAAATAATCTACATTGGTCATCTACATATATATTTAAGTTTGTAGATATGGGATCAACAGTGTATAGTGACTTGTAGTTTCTTGTCTTGCATTCTACTAGTCACCATGTGCTATAGACCACTATGTCTACAACCTTAGATCTATATAAGCTCTATCACATATATTGAGAACTATCCCCAATAAATTTAGTAATTGATACAACTACAGGTTGGTGGTTAGAAAAGCTGGAAATTTGAACAAAAGCTTCGATTCCGTTTCTTCAGCAATCTACTCCTAATTGCATTGCATCGAAGGATTGCCCCTCAAAAAGCCCAGCCTTAAATGTCATGATTTACTGTGTTTGGAGCTTGTTATTAGCAGAAACTCAGAAATGTCGATGTAACATAAACTCGATTGATGATTTGAAACATGCTTGGCAAGAGTTTTGAAAGAGCTTGGAATGATATTCCACAAGCTTGGATTTCTAGTTTAAGACGCTGCTATGAAGTACACGGACAACATTTTGAGCATCTGTGAGTGTATTATAATATTAGTCTTTGAAAAACATTAAAAAATTTATTCTTTGTAAAAATAAATTATCGTTTGACAAATTTCCCACTCTTCTAGCAACCACCCTGTAGGATTGTATATAACAGATCAATATTTGATTCTGACTAGCGATTTCTTCTTTATGATCCTTGCCCCATATTCTTTGTGCATATTATGTATTTCGCTTCATTTACTTAAAAATGGAGATATTTTTCACTAATGCCCTAAAAAGAAAAATCAGCTTACATTATAAACAAAGAAAAATCTTCATTGCTCTATATATTTTAGCTATCAGATAAACAATTAAATTTGTTTTAAATAAATATTAGCCTACTTATTTCTTAAAATTACTTGGCTATCACAACAGAAGATATAATGATTTATTTGTGAAAACCAATATAGTTTGGTATCGATGGTTGAAACTGGGTGGGCAAAATTTGATTATTTAAGAGGACGGTTCAACAAGAATTTGTTAACATTGTATTTGAAAACGACCATGTTGTAGTCATCTGGGAAACAGCCCCATGGTATTTGTGTTCCACATACGGGTAGTTCTTGGAAAGAAACTTTGCTCATGGAAGTTTCATTTAGTTTTAGGTACACAGAGGAAGAAAGGAAAATAATTTACATTGGTTGTAGCTAGACAAGGTTTTGTGAATTTTCAACAGAAAGAAGAAGAGACGACAAATCCAGGGGTTATCGAGAGGAAAATCCACTAATCAGCCCATGAAAAGTCCAACAGTGTCAACAAAGGCTCCTTGTATCATTGCAAAACAACAAATTATATTTCATATTCATATATATATATTTATATATATATATATATATATATATATATATATATTTATAATGGTTTTCTTTTTAATAAAATAAATTATAAATTTTCATTATTGCCAATCTTAAGATATCTGTAGCGACTTGTACTCAATTATTTTCCCCTCCTATACAATGATCCTCAGTTTAATCTTTATATGTGAGTAATAATAATTATACTCAGATATCAGTATTTTCATATCAATTTATTGCCTCTACACAACTTAAATACGATCCAATGAGGTAACTTTAGTACTAATCCAACCATTTATGATTAAGTAGAAATTTTAAGCACTCTAATTTCTTTAATCTCTTACACCCAGTATTTCACTATATAATATCCCATTCATATATTTATGTTAAACATTTGTACTTTAATTAACACTCTAGTTAATAACTTAATAACACAATTGATAATGTAATTAATAATCGTAATAATCAGTTGACGTAATATATGTTTATAATTTAGCCAGTTTATAATGGAATTTATTCACTTTTTTAGAAATTCTTTTCCAATGTGAATTATCCCCCCTTTGCACCGCAATTAAAAAAGATAGATCTTATCATTTGATTTATCGCCCCTGATTTGGAAATCTTTAGTTTCTATGATTATCTTACCAACATGGGAATGAGAGTCTGGTATTTCACTGTTGACATTGCTTTGATCTGATTTTCGAATTTTAAAGCTCTGCGTTTATACCTTTCTGCAATATTTATTTGCTTTCATGACCAGATTTGACTTTTTGTTGCTGGAGTTTTCCTGTTTGTTGATTTTTGTTTCTAATGATTTCTGTCACCCATTTGCCATTTTTCTCTGGATTTTCTCCGGATTTTTCGTATCTTCGACTTTCTGGTAAAGGGGAAGTTTGGATTACCTGTGATTGTCTCTGACTCCTCTAAAAACATGTGTAAAAGTTATTTTGTTCCAAAATCGTAATAAACCATGGATTAACCATATATATATATATATATATATATATATATATATATATATATATATATATATATTGCATATTAATGATAGGGTTTGTTATAGATGAACACCATCTCAGAGTTTACATAGATAGTAATAGCAGTGTTAATATTATAATAGGAAAATAAATTGTGGAATATAACATAATATAGAGAAATGTATCTGGCCGGATATTGTATGAAATCGATTAAATCGCTTGGTATTCCTTTGTCATTATGTAAAGAACACAGATTGAAAAATTCTTTATTTCACTGACCAGGCAAAATCAAATATCTAATTGTCAGATTATTTAGGTCTGAAGTTGAGAATGCGACCCACATTTCTTTATAAATTTAGATAATACACTTTGCATATTAATAATAGAGTCTGTTTTGGGTAAAATCCATCTCAGAGTTTACATAGATAGTAATAAGAAAATAAATTTTGGAATATGACATAATATCGTTGAGAAATGTGACATAGTTTTTGTTACAGACATACACCAAATCTCTATCCTCATAAGAAACAGTCTGTTTCCATAATTTGTGATGATCAGTTGTGAAAGTTAATTTGATCGTCTGTTCAATGTCAATCTGGTAGCTTCAATGAAAATTAGAAAGAAATATTCTCACCTGTCGAAAAGTGGGCATGTGTCTTTGCTGTTGATTCGGTTGGAACACATTCGAAAGTCTGTGTGCATTAAGTTCTTGTATTGAGGAGAATCGAGTTCTGAAAAAATTCTCGCTTAGCACACTGCTTCTTGAATTTGAAAGCGGCAATCTGAAGATTGAAGAATCAAAGAAGGAAGAAAAACTGATGTCAGATTTGCAGCTGATTTGACTGAGTTGATAAAATCCTTTTGTTTTAAGCAGTTGAAAAAAATTGAAACTTTTCTAAATGACTCTGAAGGTACTTTTGTCACATAATGACCCCTTAGAAGGGAGGGAAGTAAGATGATAATAATAATAATAATAATAATAATAATAATAATATGCGCATACAGACTGATAAGGTTCTTGAACATCTAAAACCCGACTTAATTTTTTTAAACAAAAACAAGAGAACTTGCTTAATCATTGATATAGCCTGCCCCTTCGATACCAGAGTGCAGGAGAAAGAACACGAAAACATAAATAAATATCAAGATCTAAAATGGGAATTAGACTATGGAAAGGTAAAGAAGTAAAGGTGATTCCCGTTGTAATTGGAACGATTGGAACCATAAATGGCTTAAACAGATTGACAAGACAATTTCTTTTGCAATTCTGCAAAGGGCTTGCCTGTTAGGAACAGCGAAGGTACAGCTTGAATGTTTAAAGTCAAGGGAATTGACTTGATGTTCAAAAAAGAAAACTTCAACTAAAAACATCCAAAAGTTGAGACTACTATGAAATAATAATAATAATAATAATAATCATAATAATCTATATACTGTTAAAAAGTTATGATGTTTTTGGAGTTTGTCTGCCTGTATGCAAATGGAAACATATGATTGGTTGACAAAAAAGGAATAAGCAGAGTACACATTACTAAGGCAGAAGTTTTTATGATGCCAATACTCGAGTTCGAATCTCACTTAAGGCTAAATGATTTTTTAATTGGATACATGTTTTATAAATCTATATAAATTAACAGGCCATAATAACATGAAAAACACATTACATAAACATATTTTTTTTTAATTAAGTGACCTTTTTGATTATCTGCAAAAAATAGACATAAAGGGTATTCAACATTAATTAAAAGTGAATTATTATTTGCTTAAAAACATAATTTATGTAATGATTTACTCTTTCATAAGTAGAATATTGTTTCCACAAATATTTTTCTTAGTACTAGCTATAAAGCAGTAGAAAGTAGATAAAGATGGAAATTGACATGTCCAGGTACTGTATCAACTGGAACGGATATATAATAATAATAGCGATGATAATAAATAGTGAAGCGCTCTTTAGCTTTGGTAGGTAATCACCAAGAGATAGTGTCTCGATAAAAACGCTAGTCCCCATCACCACACTGGGTTGGCGTCAGGAAAGGGCATTGGTTCCAAGCGTTCCAATTACAACAGGAATCACCTTTACTTCTTTACCTTTCCATAGTCTAACTAATTCCCATTTTAGATCTTGATATTTATTTATGTTTTCGTGTTCCTTCTCCTGCACTCTGGTATCGAAGGGGCAGGCTATATCAATGATTAAGCAAGTTCTCTTGTTTTTGTTTAAAAAGATTCAGTAGAGTTTTAGATGTTCAAGAACCTCAATTAAGGAAATCATTTTCAAAGAAACCTGACCAGGATAAGTTTGGAAGTTAATTTTAAAAGCCATCCAACACAGGCCATCATGTAAAACGGACATTGAACTGAATATGATGAGGAATAAATGTGATAGCTATAAATATCTGGGAAAATGTGATAGTTATGATTATCTCGGTATTCTTGAAGTGGACATCATTAAATCAGCAGAGATGATTAAAAGAGAATGTCTGTGAATAAGAAAGCTATTTAAAATTAAATTTTATAGTAGAAACCTAATAAAAGGATTAAATAGTTGGGTAGTAGTAACCCTAATAAGATACTCTGGACCCTACATAAACTGAACAAAAGAAGAACTCAGATACCTGGATAAAGAACCAGGAAACTAATGACCATGAACAATGCACTGTACTCAAATGATGATACTGACAAATCATTATGTAACAGGGAAAGAAGAGGGAAGAGGACTGGTGAGTATTGAAGACTTCATTGTCAATGCGATAAAAGAACTATAAAAATATGTAACACAACATAAAGAGAAGCTGATAATCATTGTCAAAAGCACTATCAGCATCATTTTACTTCCAAACAAACCTATCTCTGTCCAGGACTTTATTTATCCCTCTTTTTCTCAAACCCATTTTTATCACTTCCTCTCATGAACTGAACCTGCTGCCTTCTACATCTACTGACCCAAGAACTCTCATCTATTATTGCAACGAAGTCTCCTGTTCTGCACACATCTTCCTATACTGTCCAGATTTAATCTTCCTCTGAGGTTATCAGATCTAAGCCTGTCTTTAAGACTCGCATTACAGATCCATCGTACCATTCTCATATCATTTATCTCCTTGCAATGCATGTCCAGAACCTTCACTGGCCAGGTTGCACGTCTATACATCATCGCATTGCATACACATGCTTAATAGACTCTTCCTTTGGGAGACAGTGGTAACACTCTGCTGGTTAGTAATGACAGAAGTTACTTAAAGATCATCGTTCTTCAAATTGTCACTTGCATTTGTCAAAAATGGATCAGTAACTGATTTATTATTATATATTATTATTTTCATCTTTCGTCTTCTTGTCTCAAGCTTGAGATTAGACGTTTCGTGAATGACTTCCAACTTCTCCTGTCTGTTGCTATTTCGCTTGTGCCGTCTGCAAGAATCAGGTCATCATCAACTGATCCCCTTCATGTCTTAAGCAGCCTACCGCATAGCTTTGGGCCATCGACATCAATGTGGGACACACTTTGGCAGGTGACATGACCATACCAATTGAGACAGTGTTGTGCGACATACTTTCTCATGAAGGCCTGTAAAGTGAGACTGGCAATTTTCTCCATTCAATGAAGAGGATTTGAGAAGGAAAACTCTGAAATAACACTAGCCCTTCTCTTCTTATCCCAACATTGGTTCTAGTCATCTTGGATTTCTTCTTGCCATTGCACTTGGTCAGGAGAAGTGCGGTTGTATATTGTGCAACCCTTGCTTCACTATAAACTCTTCATCATGCAGGTATGGTTTCAGATAATATCGATTGTCTCTGTTGACAGGAAGAGGCCAACGAACATTGTAAACAAAACGAAAAATGGCAGCCAATGCTTGTACGTATGAATTTACTGATCTATGTGTCGTAGATCAGCAGCCACAATAAAGAATGTTGCATTATAAATTATCGGAAAAGACGATTAGGACACACAAAGGAGAAAAAAGAGGATGCGGTTAAAGAATTACTTACCGATTGTGTATATCTGCATTTGCTGATGGAATGGGCGAGTGTAAGGAAAGCAGAAAATCGTGCATGGCTCTGTAAAAGAAAGAAAGCAAGGAATGGCGGCTTAGCTTTTTGTTGTTTTTGTTGTTTTACTAAAGGATAACCACTTATCAAGGACACACGATTCAAATCAATTCTATAAATTTGGCAAAAAATAAGAATAAAACAAGCATGCTTCAGTTGCCATGTAGAGAAAGAGTGGTAGAAATTTACACAGAAGAGTATACAGTAGCCCAGCATCTGTCCAAATTCACCTTGAATTGCTGCGTTGTTGGCATATTTATTACCTCTTCTGGAAGTCTATTCCAAGGTCCAGGGATCCTGATTGAGAAAACGGCCCTCCTCCGGTTCAATCGAAATCGGTGATGAAATAGTTTCTTGTGGTGTCCGCGTAGACCTCTTTCTGGTGCAGGAGTGAATAATAGGTCCTGAGATATATCATAATGACCATTGAGGAAATTGTAGGTCAAAATGAGATCACCGCACTTGTACTTAAGGGAGTAAATGTTAATTTTCTTGAGTCGGCTTTCATAGGGCAGATCCTATAGACCCTGCACCATTCGAGTAGCCAGTCTTTGAACTCTCTCCAGATGCTGGATATCACGCATTAGATATTCAAGGGTAAGGATTAATAAGATGGAATGATTGTTAGTTGAAAAATGAAGAATTCTACGAGAGGATTGGTAAGATTGGTGGGATGAACTAAACTCGAATTACTAGTGGAAATGGTTCATAACAGGAATCTGTTGACATTGGATTTTAAGACGACAATGATATCATAAAAGGGTACCTGTTCTTTAAGAGTTACATCTTTGGAGCCATTTTCTAAATAAGGAATCGACATATCAAACAGGAATAGAAAGAAAATAATAAAATAAAGAAGAAAAGATCAGAGTGTAGTATCTGTTCCGATGGATACTACACTCTGTAGACCGGTACCATCTTGACCTTCGAGTCTTGATTCCGCTGGTCTGAGGTATTGTTCTGTGCAGTTCTAAGAGGTCCACCTTGGCAAGCTTTGCCTTCTCACCCTTTAAGAAGGAGTTAGTTTATTGCTAATCGCTTGAGGTGTTCCTACCGGGGAATGCCGACGGAACTGCTCAGGCAGTTTTTGTAGGCCAGAGTGCTCTTCCTCTAGGGCGCTGGCTTTTCAATCCCACTTTCTTGACCTTGTGTCACATCTTACCGCTGTGGGAGGGAGATAAATACTAAGTAAGACTTAAAGGTTTTGATGTTAATATACTTCTTTTGGCTAAGATCAAAGTGTAGTATCTGTTCCGATGGATACTGCCCCCCATACTGATGTTGTCTTGGCCTTCGGGTCTTGATTTACGCCGGTCAATGGGTCTGTCCTGTGCAGTTCTGGGAGGTCCACCTTCCCAGGCTTTGCCTCCCCTCTTTGGGAAGGAGTAAGTTTATTGCTTACTGTCTGATGCGCCTCTACCGGGGAATGCCGACGGGGCTGCCCAGGCAATTTTTAAACCCCACTTTCCCGACCCGACCTTGGGTCACATCTTACTTGTGGGAGTAAGATAAAAACTGGCCTTGTGCCTAACTCCTGGACAGGAGTAAATCAATACTTAGGAAAGATTTGCATTTATTCATATTTAGATTAAATTAGATTAGATTGGAATATTAGATTAGCGAAATGCAGTATTCTCCATTATGTATTTATTACGTTTAAATAATTGTGACTGACGGACAGACAGACAGACGGACAGACAAAATCCCTATTTCATATGAGATAAATTATTATTATCATTACTAAAGAAAAAAAATACCTACCATTGACTTTTTATTTAGAGTGAAGGATTTCTTTCCAAATTCATTTCTTACTTGCTATTTGCTTTCCAATGTAAGTTTTTACTGCTTTTTTTAAATTTCAAAAGGATAATTAGGGACTGAACTATCGCGAGTTGAAAAAAAAAACGGAAGTCATTTCTGATGACCTAAAGAAAAAAAACACCAACCACATACTTTTTTATTTTCTTCCTTTTCAACATCAAAGATGTTAGCAGGAGTGAAATGGTTAAAAAAAAAAAAAAGAAAGAAGAAAGAAAACATCTCAAACTGGAAAGTTTAAAAAAAGAAAAAAGGAAAACCAACGTATAAATCGGGATAGAAAGCAGAAAAGGAAAAAAAAGAAGAAAACGTCTCTATTATGAAAAATAGATTTGCATTTTCCCCTTCCTTATTTGCCAAGCAGATTTTTGTGTGATGGGACGGATATATATTTATATATAAATACACATTGCTTCTGATTATAGAGCGGAAGAGTGCATTCTTTACAGTAGCCCCCCCCCCCTTTATCACTCGACATTCACGTGATTGGTTGTAAGCAGTTATTTTCAGTTAGCTTCAATGTTCTGCGTGAACCAAACGCGTTTTTTTCTTTCTTCGATCAGACATCCATCCCCTCTGTAACTTTTAAATGCTAGAAGGCGGTGGTTGAGGGTCAATCGTTTCAAGGAAACGAAAGGATTCATCACTTCTTCATGTTACTAAATATTAGTTTTGGAGTACAAAATCAGAAACTAGCAACAATTAAAAACTGTACTCTGTGTGGCTATACAGGTTGTGTATCCCTGTCTTAACCGAGGTGATTGGAATCCCATCTTGGCACATTTCCAACATTTCCAACCAATAAATAATTATATTTTTTATATAGAAAAAAAATTTTAAAACCCAAAAGGACAGGTTAAGCACTCTTTGGTGGAAAATCACCTAGAGATGTTGTCTCAATAAAAATACTGGTCCCCATCACCTCATTGGGTTGACAGGAGGGAGGGCATCTGGCCCATAAAAATTTTGCTCTTAATAATGATATGCCTTCCAAAGAAAATGTGTAAAACTTTAGACTGTGCAGTTTGAATGTTGCGAGGAACGTCGGGAAAGATTGTTGAGTTTCTCGAGAGAAGACTATTGACCTATGTTGTATCCAAGAAACTCGATGGAGAGGTAAATTGTTAGAATGATTGTGAGAAAGAATATGAAAAGGGAACAGATGTTGTTGGTATTTTTGATTGCAAAGAGATTGGTAGATTAAGTGAGCAAATCATACTGATGAAGATGATGGTTGGTGAGAAAATATTCACAGCAATATCTAATGATGCACCGCAGTGTGGTTTGAGTGAAGATGCGAATGATGAGTTCTATGACAGGCTTATTGCAGTAACTAGTAAGGTTGATGGGAAAGAAGAAACAATCTTAGAATTTGGTCTTGCCATGGACATGTTAGTTGCAAGTACTATTTTAAAGAAAAGAGGAAGCCATCACGTTACATATGAATCTGGAGCAGCACAGACTCAAGTAGATTATCTGTTGGTAAGGAAAAAGAACAGGAAGTTCATGAGTGATGTAGAAGTAATATCCGGTGAAGAAATTGTGACAGCATAAATCAGTTATTTGTGACTTAAGGTTGCAAAAAAGAGGTAAAAAGAAATATCCCCAAGAGAAAGGTGTAGAGGGTGAATGAAGAACACATGAAACGCAAGTTTAGAAACCAAGTGATTGAGCATTCGGTTATCAAATCAGGAAGTGAGGAAGAACAGAGGAAGAAGTTGAATGATACACTGTTAGACGTAATAGACCAAACTTGTGGGTGAATGAAAGCACCTTCAAGACATAGGGTGATATGGTAGTGGAATGAGGAAATTGAGAAGCGTATCAAAGAAAAGCAGAAACGATGAAGTTAATGGAGAAAAGGTTTAGAGAATAAGGATATGTATCTGGTGGCAAAGACGACACAAGAAGAAAAATCTACAAAGCTAAGAAGGAGGTTGAGCAAGCGAGATTTTTCACGATATAATACGAAGCAATAATCAGAAGAATGAAGTATTCAGGATAACGAAACAGATGGCAAAGAC